>JAOXOE010000228.1:0-33976 GCA_028565055.1 Phoeniculus purpureus
CTTGACATTTTTCTTCTTTTCTGTACCTAGTTTAAGAGTTAATAAACTTTTCCTCTTTCAGTTTCCTAAGATATCCACTGTCTGGCAAATTTATCCGAGATCTCACTGAGACCTAACTGCTTTGGTTTCCTTTCCCCTTGAAACTCGGGAGCAAAGCAGTCTGTTAGTTTCAACCCTTTACAAAGGTTATACAGTAGAAAGCCAAAGGGGTATTTTCCAGAACATGCATCACACATTGATTTTCATTAAGTTATTAATGTTGGATCAGCCATTACCTACTATGTCAACATGCATTAAGATCTACCATTAAATGGCTTTTTATTTATTTAACTTTAGCTTGAGATGTGAAAAGATCTGCTTTAATGAAAGTTTGCCAACCAAGAATGTTAAAGAAAAGTTGAGAATGTTGCACCTGCTGCAGAGACAAAAACGTGTCCTGGGCTGATGCAGAGCTCAGATTTCTTTTGCTTTGGTTTGCAAAGTAGCAGTATTTTTGGGCAGCGTTGATCCTCATGCTGAAGCTGTGTTTTCCCCTTGTTACCCAGTCCTGACTATAATGCCCGAGTTTGCTTTCTGTTTTGTGGGATAACATTAAATGTGAAAGAGCTAAAGGCCAGGTAAATACTAAGTGAAAACAGACTAGACACACAGAATCTTGCAGAGCAACTGCACAGTCACCATGCCCTATTTCATAGAATCATTGAGTCATTACGGTTTGGAAGGGATCTCAAAAGATCATCCAGTCCAATCCCCCTGCCACAGCAGGATCACCTAGAGCAAGTCAGACAGGAACATATCCAGATGGGTTTAAAACATCTCCAGAGAAAGAGACTCCACAACCCCCCAGGCAGCCTGTTCCACTACTCCAGCACCCTCACTGGGAGGCTCACAGCAACCTGCAGGGTGCAGGAGCATCTTCCTACCTAGAGCAGCACAAGCCTGGATTGTTGATTTTGCTCCCACCATGTCATGGAGCTGCTGAAATGCAATCATGGGTCTCCACAACCCTCCAGTAAGAGGGTCTCGCAGCCTTTCACCCCAGCAGCAGCCCACCCAGCCAGAGACACCTCAGAGGTGTCAACGCACTGTGAGTCTTTAGTTTGGTTTGTCCCCCAGGAGGGTGACGATAGAGTTCAAGGTGAACAGTCCAGTTCCTTGGACTCCGAGCTAAGAGCACTTGGTGAGCAAAAGGAGATCAAATTGTACAGCAGGAGCTCAAAACCCAGTCTGGAACGGGCTCAGCCCAGTGCAGAGGGTTTGCAGACCCTGGGCAAGGGTTAGACACAGTCAAGAGGTTCAGTCTGTTGCAGTAAAGGGGAGAGAACAAGTTAGAGCTACGGAGAAGAGGACAGTGAGCTTGGTTATGGTCAAAATAGGTCTAAGTCCTGTCCTCGGTCTCACAGGAGGCAGATGCTGCTGATGATTTATACCATCCTTTCATCCCCAGTTAGCTGTGAATGATTTTTGTTTAGAATATCTTCCTGAATAACACTTTTGAGAAGGTGGGAAGATAAGTATTGTAGCTTTGCTTCCTTTTAGTCAGATGAAGAGCTGCAGGCTTCACTGACAACACACAGGCTAAACACAAACAGCTCCCATTTAGGTGGAGGTTTTTTCCAACCCCCCACATTCAGTTACTTTTTATTATTTGGAACTTCTGGGCAGGATTTTCTGAGGGAGGAGGGAAGAAGAATCTTGAGGGTGGATTGTTTAATTTACTGTTTACCTTTGAAAGGTACTCAGGGGTAACTTAACTTTTAAAGAAGTGCACCAATGACAGTTACGCAAATGAGCTGAGGGGTTTGGATCCTGGGAGTTGTTCACATTCTTTTTAATTTTCAAAGATTTCACATGCACAATCTGTAACAAGTGAAGTCAACTAAATATAAACATCTTTTTAAAACTCCTGTTAGCTTGGCAAAAAGTGGAAGAGTGGGATGAATTCAGTCCTGCCTTATAAATCATCAAGAAAAGCATTTTTCTATTCAGTACATAGTTTTAATAATGAGAGGTGGTGGTTATTATATCTGATTCAATGGGATAAAAATCCTTGTCTTGTAACCAGGCCAACTGATGGCAAGGGAAGTCGCTTTGCTCAGAACAGATTAATTGGAAATATTTATGTCATTAATTAGCAATAAATGCACGACAGTGATTTAGGATCTTCTCGATATTTTAACTACCTTGTTTGCCGAAGTATGTTTTGAGGATTTCAGCAGGACTATGAGTAGAAAAATGCTACTGCTTATTACTTTCACCAAAATATCAAATGGGCTGCCCAGGGTGGTGGTTGAGTCACCATCCTTAGATGAGTATAAAGGATGCTTAGATGTGGTGTTGGGAGACATAGTTTAGGGTTGAACTTGTAGAGTAGGGTTGATGGTTGGACTCGATGATCCCAAGGGTCTTTTCTAACCTGAATGATTCTGTGAAATTAATTAGTTTAACAATTATGTGAAATACTTGGGTTTGTAATGGGTTGCCCTGTTCAAATAATCATCCAAGGAGCAGCAGTGAAATTTATTTACAATAGAGAAACTACTCACAATAATTCAAAGGTTCAAAACTTCCATTTAGGTATCCTTGCCTACGACAGCAAAGTGGTGGAAAGTGGACTTTCTTTAAGGCTTGTGTTGCTGAGTTCCTCCATCAAGCAGCCACATTTCAGGGCGCCCATGCCCCCAGAGTTAGCTTTAAAAACTAGGTCTGTTTGCAGATACCAACATGTGACAGCTGTAATCCACCTCAAGACCATGTGTTTCAGGATCAAGACTGACTTTAGTGAGACATGAAAGCACCATTACTGCTACACTCAACGTTAGCATACACGAGTATACTGAGCACCGCAATCTTATTTGACTTCCATCATAGATAAAGTTAATTCATGAATTTTGTTTAGGTTCATCCAAAGTAAATGAACCACAAAAGCAGTCAAAGTAAACCCTATAGTAAAGTTACCTTGATGAAATTGCAACAGCTATGAAGAAAGTTTCACCAGCCCGTAAAAATCTTTTCATTCACGAGAGCTACACCACTTATATCCGTTCAAAATCTAAAGTCTTTTTCACCCTCTAAGTAAATTTCAGCAAACACCCTAAAAATTTCTACTGGTGCTCAACAATCCTTGAGCGAAACTTAAATCTCTCTATCAGCGCTGGTATGTGTGTTGCACTGCATGCATCACACCCGCTCTGAAGCAGTTCTCTCATTCCTTCAGGACAACATTTTATGGGTGTCTGAGTACTGAACAGAACACAAATAAAGCAAATGGCAGATGTTCTTAGTAAATCACTGAGAGTCTCACATTAAAAATTAGCCACCTGCGTATTTATCTATTCTAAGCATCAATAAATTATTTAGAGCACTGAAACGTCTGCTTGAATTTATCAGTATATTCTTGTTCATAGGTATTTCTGTTGTAGTTGCAGAGGAATCAAAAAGATAGGACAATCTTTTAACTATAACTGTTAATTTACACCAAAGAGCATATTCTCTAGCTGCAGTAACAAAACTTCTGGCAAAAAATTCACTTTAAAAGGAACAAGATATTCAGGCTTCACCCATTTTACTCCTTGGTTGTTTCTTCAAAATAACAAATAGCATTTGTCAAATGTAGGGATCCAAAGCAGTCCTAAAAAGCTACCTGCAAGTTCTATAGGGTGCAGTTTGTCTTTTAAATATGGTTCACTGACAACAGCAATGCAAAACCTCCTGCAAAACTGTCTTCTTTGTGCTAGTCTGCTGTGAATTACACAACCAATTCCTACTCCTGAGCATCTTGTTCGACAAGTTTTATTTCTGAAATTTGTTATGATTCAAATATGGTGACTGTCGTATCTTCTGTCTACCTGATTCTTGTTACCATGGCATAACATCTAAAAGCTGTATGAGGGTTTGGCCTCTGCTCGATTCCTGGAAAGCTTTGTTAGTTAGAAACTATGAAATTAGCAATTTCTGTGTAAGTGCACATCTGGAGATCAAACAAATGATCAGAGCCCTGGCACTTAGCTGAAATCTGGCATTAGGTACTATAAGCAACAGTAGTTCTTAAAGTTCTTAAAATTTAAACCATCTCCATCTGCTGCTAATCAGCTGCCTCCCAATTGTGCATATGAGATGGAGGATCAAGTAATAGCTTGAAGATCACCTGGTCTTCATAAAATCTTGCTAGAAACTCAGTTGAGGGGGAGTGATGAATAGGCAGGCAGGAGTGTTTAGATTGACAGAAAGACTGTGAGTGGTATCTTCAGATTCTTTTTCTCTGAAAGAGTAAGAATTTGTGTCTTAGGTAAAAGGACTACAATTTTTGTACTAGGAAGTATTTTACCTGATTATGGTTTGCAGTTAGGGGTTTTTGTTTCTCTTGGGAGCTTAATAGTTTTTCATAAGCAGTTCCAAAATTCTATAAATAACTAGGTCAATGTGCAACTGGGTTCTTGCTCTGATTCATCCTGTCTTTTTCCACAGTAAAAGCTGCTTAGAGATGTTAGGGAAGTTAGGTGATAAAAATAACACACACGGGAGCATCTTCCCTTTTCATAACGGATTTCAGCCTCAGCTTTGCTCTCAGGAGGTTCTCTAAACACTCAGTTTAAGAAAATCATATCTTGTCAAGGATTTGATCGTCACTTCTTCCTCTGTGAAAAAGTGAGGTTTGAGAGATTTCGTAGCTTTGAGTTCTGAGCTGAGGCAGGTACCTGCCAAAGGGTCAGAAGGGTAAATGTTAAACCCCTACATGTTTCTTTGTAATTTCTGACTTTTCAGCTTCTTGAACCTGGAAATTCCCCACTGTAGCGCACAGTAGCCTCACGCACTGGCTAATGAGACCGGATGCCTACCAGGCGCACAGAAGTGCCCAGGGAGCGCTATACCCAAGAATGTGGCTGAGAGACCGCTATTATCATGTTACATGTCTTAATGCTCATACATAACTTGGTAGCTCTGCTCCACTGCTAAGGTTAGGAGAGGATAATAACGTTTTGACACGAAAAGGAATCTGAGTTGGAATAAAATGCATCTTTAAAAATCAGCTTGCTTTTGATTGATGTTACTGAGGAAAGTTACACAAGAGTGCTTTAAAGAGCGAAATGGAGATGTTGAGTTTCAGATGTAAAATAAACCAATTAAACCATGCTGTTTGATATCAGATGAAGTCACACTTGATGACCTGGTCAGACCAACAGCATTAGTGAATAAAAACAGAAACTCCATCAAAACCAGATGCTCAAAAACATCGGGGTTTAACTATCATAAGCATAATACATTTGGAAGCAAATACCATGAACAAGGCATTGTAGACTCATCTTCTATTTCATATAGAAGCACAATGCCTTGAAAGAATCACACAGCTTAAACCATAGTCTTAAAATGATGAATAGGGCTATATAAAAAGGGGGGGAAAAGAGGAAAAAGAGAAATCCAACCCTTGTTGCTATGTTACTAGTCTTTGGAGCAAGATCACGCACACATGGAAATCAATGTCAGTTCTGCTTTTTTAGTTTTCCTCCTGTGTCATAACTCCCATAGTTTCTGGCTGGGAAACAGATGATAACAGAGCCAAGTCTTAATAAACTCTGAGTAGGGTACTCCATCTGAACAGAGCATATTTTGAGCAGAGATTCAGTAATTGCTCATAGCAGCAATTGTAGACTTTTATTAATTGTGTGCTGAGGCTAGGGAGTGTGTTAAGGCACTTGGAATTTGTGGTATGGAAGCCAGGAGAGCTTCAGGAGACACCGTGGCTGAAAGGACACATTTCTGAGGCATTACTTATACTACCTCTGCAACAAGGTACAAGGGAGAGGGAGAGCACATCAGTACTGCAACAGCGTGGATTCATTATATTAGATGCTGCTCAGGAAAGATGAAACAGTCCTGACCCTAGATCGTTGCAGTCCGAATGAAACAGTACAATAATTGCATGGAATCACAAAAAGGATCATGTGGGTAATTATTTTCATCTAGATAGATCAACAGGCAGGAAACTCATCCAAACCAGCATTGTAACTGCTTGTTTGCTTTGTTTCCCATCTCATGCAAGTACTGAATCTCCAAGGGAAAAACAGCAAGTGTATAAAAATTAAATTCTATTTAATGAAGGAAACTACCCTAACCAGTACACATCTAAGAAACAATGCAAACAGTAAGTTTGTCTTTGTCTTATTTTTTTCTTCAAAATAAGTCTAGGTGATGGCCACCAAGATGATTAGAGAACTGGAGTGTGTGGTATGTGAGCAGAAGCTCAGATAATTGGACTGATTCATCTTTAGAAAGAGAAGGAAGATAGGACATTTGTTGCTACGTGGAGCTACGTAGCTTGAAATTAGCCCTGCTTTGAATATTGGGGCTGATCTGATAACTTACAAAGGCCTTTTCCAATCTTTGATTGTGCATCACAGAATCACAGAACAACAGAACTGTTGGAGAGAGTCCAGTGCAGAGCCATGAAGATGACGAAGGGAGTAGAACACCTCCCTGATGAGGAAAGGCTGAGGGAGCTGGGTCTCTTTAGCCTGGAGAAAAGGAGACCGAGAGGTGACCGCATCAGTGTTTATCAATATGTGAAGCATATCTGTATTGTACATATACAATATATTGTATATAATATGTATTAATGCATATTACATATCTATACATATGTGAAGAATCACAGATTCACAGAGCATTATGGATTGGAAGGGACCTCGAAAGATCATCCAGTCCAATCCCCCTGCCAGAGCAGGATCATCTAGACCAAGTGGCACAGGAACATATCCAAACGGGTTTTAAAGTGTAGATTGTAGGAATGCATCTTGCAAACTGTCATAAATGAGGATTCTTCAAAAAGTATTTTACCCAACTATCTTAATGTAAAGCATCATTATACTGTGAAAATCAGAACAGTTACCTGCACAGATATGACATATTTCAGGACCCAAGATGAAAATAGGTGAGGGCTCACAAAGTCCTTAGCTTATGCTTGACAATACAATCCAAAGGCTGTAAAAAAGCCAGCCTTGTGGTTTCTAACAGTCATAAATACTTAAAAGATTAATTGTGCAAAAACTCCCCAAAAGTAAAATATACACTTCTTTCTCCTTTCCAGATCAAATACATAGAGACTTTACCACACAGGATATTTACTCAATTTATTTGTCTTTCTAGAATTTAACTTTAAAGCTTGACTCTGCAGATAAATCCAGGAAACAAAAATTAAGTTCTAAAAGATTAAGGCAATACACAAAGTATAAGCAAAGTATCTTCTTTATTTTCACAACTGGGAATTCTAGAGGTATTCCTCAAACCATGTATGTCAAATACAAGTTATCAGCACACATCTACTTCTAACTGTAGCTGCAACTCCTGTAAGACAGCTCAGATCATTTCAGAGAATAGACTTTATAAAAGTGTCTGAAGACATCTAAATATGATCCATGAATAACTTCTCTATAGTGTAGCCCCTAACCTTTAACTTTTGTGACATTAGTCACGTCTCATCTTGACATCTATAGCGGGATACTCTCCTATACAATTGCTTAAAAAATGTGTGGTTTGACTTCAAGTTGACCTTTGGGGAGAGTTGATCTCTTCAGAAGAGTTTAACAGTTGTAGACTCATTTATCTTTCTGTAAAAGAATAAAGATAGACTGAAATTATTGCTATAAGGTAGGAAAATACAGCAGAAAATATTACCTGATATTAAAAACAGTGAAAGAAATGTTATTGGAGTAGCTTCCTTTTTTTAAATGTATGGAAGTTATGTATTCCAGGCAACCATAAGATGTAATTCTTAGTCGTTCTTCCAATCGCTAAAAACCCCCAATTTTTACAGGGAAAAACCTGACAAATTTAAAGTAGTAACACAGTTGAACTAACAACCACACTGATAATGAAATGAATGTTATTTCTCACTAAAAATTTAACTTAAACAGTACTTCAAAACACCACTTGGCAAGAATACCTTAAATATCTTAAAGACCCATCTGAAAAATGGTAGCTCTAAAACCTGGAATGGCCAACTATGAAAGCTGTAATTAAAGAAAAAGGCATTAGTATTTTTGCATGGCATTTCCCACACAGTCCATGAGTGACATTCTGGGTTCAGAAATATAAAAGGCATCAGCTCCTGGATCCACAGCTATTGATTTGCAATGATGAGTGAGGCCCTTAAAAAATTTACACTAAGTTATCCTATGGACAACAGTTTTTCTCTCATTTATCTGAAAATGTTAATTACTGCCTATAAAGCCTTATGTAAGGGGACATATATTATCATGTTTGTCTTTGCTCCCCCACAGCAGGTAGGATTCATGTCAATTCTGCGACATTAAAATACAAGGACACTACAGTACTGCTGGTAGAGATGCTTTGTTAAGAAATCAAATACAAATTAAAAGCCACATATAAAACGGAGTTGAAGGAGGCTGAACTTATTGATTCTCAATTCTAATGACCTTTTTCAACATAGAAGACCATTGGTATGGCACATATGGAGCAGTGCCCATGTGACCAACACAATCCCATCTTTGTTACAAACCCCCTTATGTACTGAAAGGCTTCCCTGGACCCACCTCCAGGATGAAAACGACAGCTCTCAGCCTGTGCTGATAGGACAGGTATTCCAGCCTCCTGAAGAAGAAATGTGATTATTTACATCAAAGCACATGAATGCAGGCGTTTTGATTTTGAATTAAAGACACTCTATTAGACCTATATTTGATGTTAAGAAGCTCATGCCTTACATTAGATCCTATGTAGCTATATAAATCCTGGTCTTCACAGGACAGAACTTCACCAAGCTATGTTTAAAAAGCACCAATTTGTTGCACCCGCTAGCCTGACCTATAAAATGGTTAATGAGAAAAATTATACCCTCCTCCACCCTTGAATCTGATAGTATTTTCTGGTTTGCATCTTTGGATCAAAAGAGAAATGGTACAATCAAATTTGGCTATTTTTGTTCACTTCAGGAGCAGCAGAAAACAATTGAATCTATAGTTTTTGGAAATACTCTCCAGAAGTCTATGACTAGGAACTGAAAGATAAATGCTGGTTCTCAATAACTGTGAAGCTGAGACGGCAACAAACAGATATATATGTCCCAGTCTGTATTTTATTAGAAAGATGATATATTAATGCAGAAGTTTTTAACTAACTCAATACACTTAATATCTTAAAGGGACAAAAGCTTTTCGACATAAGCTAAGATGAAATTTATATTTATTATGTCTGCCTATTACCTTAATTCATCAAACAAAATATGAAAACTGATTTCAATAACATGTTATAGTGTTTACTTAATAAGATACAGAAAACTCCAAGATATTATTAATTGACTGACAGCAAGCCAAGGAGCAACAAATACAAGATAATTATGTTCTGAAGCTCAGCTTCTTTTACTGATCTTTGCAAGTTACTGTAACTGCAACTCTTAGAAGGTGTTGTGTGACAAGTGAAGATAGGGAATTTATACTCAGTGGAGCGAATTAAGGTGAAACAGAAAGGGCCTCTTTGCCCGTGTCTCTCCTGATAAACATGGGGACCTCTGAGATCTGCTCAGACACCTCTTCTTATTTCTTCTGAGGATGCATTTTCATCTTTCTTTGCTTCACAGAGTATAAAAGACAAATTCATGTAGGTCAGGCTCTGCTTGACACCGTTACTGGGATGATGTCTGACACCTTTGGGAATACTGCCAACATCTGCAACAGTGTGGACCATGTCCTGTGACAAGGTACAGCCCATACAGGCTGTTATGACCAGTTAGAGTATGCGGTGCATAGTGGGTAACGACATTAAACTACTTTACGTATCTTTTGACAAAAAAGATGAATTATTTGCAAGCTGTTTAAACAACTGTGCGATCATTAAAATTGAATCCCTGTGGTGACAAAATAGAGAAAAACTTTAAAAGTTGAAGATCCTCCTTTAGTTTTCAGCTTAGTCACAGATTTCCTGAATCTGTACGCATTGCCTCGGTTTTGTGACTTAGCACCCACGTCTAAACTTCAAGGTCTGTTTTAAGGATACATTCATTAGTGTTTGTAGGGTGCCAAGGATGCCTAACTGATCCCAAGGGAACTAATTATATCTACAAAAACCAGTATAGAGTGAGGAAAGTAAGTAGCTGAAAAGTTCTAGAAGTGTCAGTTCATTACTTACACTGTACAAAGTTTATACCAGACTAATTACTGAATTTCCTTTCTTTTCCTACTGCTCATTATACAAATCACACCACTGCTCTTCTTTCAGATTCCTTCCAGACTAATCCTAAACTGCTGAAGTACAAAGTCTTGGCTCAGAAGCAAATAATTCACAAAGGTGTAGTTTATTAAGATGTATTTAATTTAGAGTTTAATTTCATTTAGTCTTTGGCTTCCTGCTGAACAATGAAACTGTTACGCAACAGGGAAATGTTGTTGTGAATCCTGTGTGGTCCACCACAGGATAGAAACCTACTGCTGCTACAGAGACCTGGGTGAGGCATGGGGTAGAAAATACATCATTTGAATTCCTTTGTGCACAGACTAACAAGCCAAGTCCCCTACCAAGAGTACACAAGTGACATAGTGATTTTGATACCGATGTCTTTGCTGAAAATTTGGGGATGAAAAGTCAAATTTTGAAGTCAATCTATAACAGGCTGTGTTTCTACAGTCAGAAGTTCATATTTATTTTTTATGGAAATTCTGTGCTAGATAATATGCTCTGTTTCCACGGGGGGGAATCACAGCAATAGAGCATGCCGCTGGGGATAACGAGGGAAGGTGGATTGGAGAGATCCTTGATGTCTAACTCATGTACAGAGGGCCCTCTGGCTGCCAGGTGCTGTGTTGCCAACACATAGAGGAACTTTCAGGAGGAAAGAAACCATGAATTTCAATAATCACTGATGGACAACAAAGATCAAAAAATCAGCAGTACAAACAGGAGACAATAGCGCTCTTCAGAGGTTTAGATCTGTTTAACGCTGAATTACTGGAAACATCAAGGGGTGGGGAAAGAAAAAAGAAAAGAAATGTAGTTATGAGGTGCAATGAAAATACTCATCGTCACAATTCCAGGTTTCATTCTGTTCATTTATTTTCATGAATATTGAAAGAAAAAAAAGTTCAAGCCTGCCAACAAGAACTTCTCCTTGGGGAACGGAGCAACTCTGCAAAACAAAGCGAATTACTGTGAGTCCCTTAGTTGGAGAATACAGCTATTTTTTAAATGCTCCTCAGATTTTGTTGTCACGCTTCTTAGACTTCATGCCTGTTCAAAATGGAGCCCTAAAGTTTGCCTCACAGAGCAAGGCCAAAGGAATCTCAACCAGATCTGGACAATGAATTGTGGACAAATTGAAATGACGACTGCTGAAAGCCAGAGATGTGAATGAAATGTGGATGCATCGCTCTGACCTTCGCAGTTTAACCCAGAACTTCAAAGGGCAGACTAACCGGGAGGACACAGGACAAAAGACAACGTGTAACAACAGATAAACGTTTGTGGAGTATTGAGGTATCCTCCTAAACAACCGCTCCATTTCTCCTTAGGTCTTATTCCTGCATTTTCCAGGCCTTACCATGGTTTCAGGTGAAATTAGAGCTTTTGCTAATATTTACACTATGGGACAATTAGTTTCCTAGTTAGTTTTTCATTATGGTTTTTTAAAAAGGTTATTTTTTTCTCTTTCACAGACTGAAGCCAGGTCCAATATCTGAATTTTGCTGGAAAACATTGGCTAAAAGTTTTTATTAATACTATTTTGATGTATCTTCTCATAGATGTTTTACCATGCTGCTATTGTGTACTCAGCGTGAATCAGAGCATCGTTTCTGAATCTCCTGGCAATTTTTTCCTGTCTTTCTAATGCCATCATGATCACCGTGACCTGTGCTCAGTTACGTCCTACCATACAGTATCAGTTCTAGGTCCAAATTAGGATAATTTCTTGTAAAGTTATCTAGTAAGAATTGTGTCGTGTAACCTCTTATGCTAAGGAAACAAGCAAACAAAAATGATTGGGGGTTCTTTTGGACAAAATTTCCAAGTCAGATGTGACGAATTTCCTGACTAGAAACTACAGTGTCAAGTCCTAAAAAATGTCATTGACCTGACAGCCACCCATAAATAAATAGCTTCTTGCTCTGTCTCAATCCCTATTATTTTCCTTTCAAATAAGTTCTTCTACACAGAAGTGAATTTCTTGAAAGAACAACAGCAAAAACTACTGAGAATATGTAGAAATTTTTCCTTAAAAAATGAGTACTTAAAAAAAATTCTGTTTTCTTAGGCCAGTGACTGGGTAAAAGAAATCACGTAAGTCCAAAATGAATAAACCAGGATTGTTTATGTCTGACTTTCTGAAATAATGAAAAGGGTAGCACTGTATTTTGAAACAATTCTACTCACTCATAGGCTACTTATCTGACTGAAGGTGTTTTATCCTAAAAACCAAACACACTTTCTAAACTTCTTAATCTCTTTCTGTAATATTTTTCAGGCATTTGGGTGTTTAGAGAAAAAAACATAAATGGAGAATGACATCAGCATTTCCCGATCTCTTTCAATAAATCTTTTTCACTAGTTTGAGGGTTTAGAGAAAGGAATATAAGTGGACAAGTTCAGTTACATCAGCAAGCTCTTCTCTTAAGAAACACGTAATTTTGTCTAGGTGATTAGGTTAGCATTACGACCTTTTCCGTAGTTGTGCAATTATATGGAAAGGACAAGACTGCCTTGAGATGTTGAGGAAATGGCTGGATTACACAAAAAGTTCTACAGGTGAGGCAGAATTTGTGGAAACTTTTGCATAGCTTCAGTAGTAGTAGTTGTCATTAAAGGACATTAAAATTGTCATTAAAGTTGTCATAGGACTTAAACACACATGCATCCTGACGGAACATCTGCTACCAATTCTGCATAGCTGCTTCCCATACCCTTAAGCATCAGATATTTGAGTACTTACCATATGCCTGTACATTTCATACTTGACAGCATACATGCAATGCCAAGTCTGCCATGCCAAGTCCTCAACACCAAGTTTATACAATTTGTCACCGTCTTCAAAGAGCTGGGCATGTGTACGCTTCTGCTGACTGAAAGCCTTTGGTCTTCTTTCCCCACCAATGCTACAATCTTCCCTACTCACTTTTGCCACTGGAAAAACACTGCTGTTCAGTGCCACCAGCAGCAAATTGACTTTAAAGCACATGCAAACTTCAGCTGGTCGCAGTTGTTGGTTCAGCTGAGTGTTTTGTGAAGGTAATGAACCAAAACTCGTAGGGGATATTTGAGAAAAACATAATATGTTAAAGGGGGATGTTTTTTCAACTGGTCTCAGCCGGTTTGGAGACCAAATGTTTATTTGTTGTGCAAACACTGGAAATGTTTTCTCCTTCAATCAGTTTTGTACACATTTGCGTAACTCACAATTACCTAGTTATATTTAGCTTGTTCTGTTCTGTACAAAGGTAGGAGAAATTCTCTTGTGTGGTGTGACATGCCACATCATTTGGTTTATACAAGTAATGATTAGCACAGTTAAAAGTAACAGTTAATATAGTTCAAAGATTTAAAAATAGTTCAGTGACACCTTATTTTTACTTTTATAATTACTTGTAAATTTAGCTGCATGAATTGGAGATCTCCTTCCCCTTATTAAGAGCTAAGAGATGTAAAATCAGACTTAACTGTTTAATTGAAAATTCACTGAAGCTTAAGGGTATTTTTCTCTGAAATGCAATTTGTTCTGTACCAAATAGCCTCTTGCATCACTTTCAATCAAAATTATATCTCATGTACAGTATAAAATGATCACAGGTCAGATTGTGATAGTTAAGGAAGTGACTTTGAGACTCAAAGATTTCCAGTGGCCAAACAGGCTCAGTGCACCAAATGCATTAGCATTTTAACGTTCTTGCAAGGTTCTTGACTTCAGAAGAAATTCCAAAGCCTAAACTGGGATCACAAGTCTGACAAAACCCCACCACATCTGTACCAATTTCAAAAGAAAAAGCAGAGGTAAGATTTCTAAGAGAGAGAAGTTCTTTGTCTGTTCAGGTCTTCCTGTATTCTTTGTAAAAGTATCAGATCTAGCTGACATTCAAAATAAAGAAAGGAAGTTTTACGTTGGATATTAGGAACAAGTTTCTCATCTAAAAGCTTCTTAAGCCCTGGAACAAGCTGTCCAACATGACTCTATAATTCTTCACTGTTTAAATTATTTGCCACTACAGTGATTAATTTTATGAGAACTGTTTCAGGTGGACACTGTGGTGAGAAAGTAGAAAACTTTCACTATGTACATTTCCAAAAATGGAGACAAACATATACTTAATCAGAATTAGGAAAAGATGTGCAATCACAAAGGTTCTCCCATGCCCCACAATCAAATCTGAGCACTTTGTTTTCTGTGATCCCAATGGGAAGACTACAAGGGCCTTCATATTCCTTTGCCTTTCTCAAAGCTATCTGAACAGAAATAAAACATTAGAAATAATCCCTGTTAGAATGTATACAAGACTGCAATATCCATGTGGTCAGTGGGACAGAGTCTAGGTGGAGGTCTGTATCTAGTGGATACCCTCAGCGATCAGTATCGGTACCAGCACTATTCAATATATTCATAAACTACTGGGACGAGGGATTAGAGAGCACTATCAGCAATGAGCTGATGACACAAAGCTGAGAGGAGTGGCTGATACAACAGCAGACTGTGCTACCATCCAGCGAGACCTTGACAGACTGGAGAGCTGAGCAGGGAGAAATTTAATGAACTGTAACAAGGGCAAGTGTCGAGTCTGGCATCTGGGCAGGAACAACGCCAGGTACCAGTATAGGTTGGGGACTGACCCTTTAGAGAGCAGTGTAGGAGAAAGGGACCTGGGGGGACAATGAACCAGCAACGTGCCCTAGTGGCTGAGAAGGCCAATGGCATCCTAGAATATATTAGAAGGGATGTGGTTAGTAGGAATATTGTGTCCAGGTTTGGGGTCCTCAGTTCACGAAGGGCAGAGAAAGGACTGCTTGAAAGCACAGCGCGACAGGGATGATTAAGAGAGACGGAAATCTCCCTTATGAGGAAAGGCTGAGAGAGCTGGGTCTCTTCAGCTTGGAGAAGACGAGACTGAGTGGTGACTTTGTTAGTGTTTGTAAATACATAAAGGGCAAGTGGCAGGAGGACGGAGACAGGTTCATTTATGTCCAATGATAGGACAATGGGCAATGGGTGCAAACTGGAGCGTAACAAGTGCCATGAAAACATAAAAACATTTTCACAGTAAGGATGACAGAGCACTGGAATGGGCAGCTCAGAGAGGTTGTGGAATCTTCTTCTCTGGAGACAAGAAAAACCCACCTGGACACCTTCCTCTGGGATCTACTGTAGGTGGTCCTGCTCTGTCAAGGAGGTTGGTCAAGATGATATTTTGAGGTCCCTCCCAATCCCTAACTTTCTGTGATTCTGTGATAGCACGTACTAGAAGTCAGTTCCTTGTACCATGATTTCCTGTATCATTATAGAAAGACCTTATAAACCTGCTGTCATTATTGACACGAATATGAAATAATCATAAAGACACAAACATCAGACATAAAAATTGTAATGATCCATTGAAGATTTAAAAGAAACATTATCAATAAATGTATCAGTGTGGCTTTGAATGGGAAAGGCATATTTTTTGGTGACTCAAACGTAGTTGTTTTTGTACATTCCATGTATAATCCTTGAAATGTATGGAATGTTTTCTAAGTGTGTTTTAAGAATTCCTACCTCAAATTTTTTTCTGCTCTATGGTTTGTTTTTCTAGAGTGTTTGGAAGGCTTTTTGTAGTTATTGTGCAAAGTCCTAACGCTACAAGGATTTTGGACAATGTTTACTTTCATAGATAAGGAAAAAGTCCAGTGAATACCTTAGTTTACAGGCTTGCAGGAAGGCCTGTTTGGAATAACTCACTAAAAAACCATATGTTTGTCCTGCACCTCAAAATTTCATCTCTTCTTCATCTTTGTAAATATATCAACGTGTCATTAAAACTAAATGCTACTTTCAAAGGCCCTTGCAAAGAGCACCATTCATTAATTATTATTAATGGATTTTTTGTTTTTCAGGTAAAGTCTTTGAAGTCAAATGTGAATAAATTTTAATCCTGGAGTGGAAGTTCAGTTCCATTTCTAAGGTAATAGTATGCTAAAATAAATGTTGGCCAATACACCGTATCTCTGGTATTTGATACCCCACTGAATAACACGTATTCCCTGTTCATTGTTAAAGAAAGCATAGTAGCTTATGAGGCATAGTAATCTCTTTTATATATATATACACATATACATACATAAAATATATATACATAAAATAGAAACATTAGTAAGAAATAGAAACAATAGAAAATAGATACATTAGTAAGCAGTGAGTGCTTAATAATATAGATACAAAATCCTGTAACTGTCACCTGTCAAGAAACTGACATGTCAATAATCCTTTTTGTTGTGTTCTACAAGTCTGCTGTCAGTAGGAGCCCCAGCACTCTGTGCTGTCAAGTCTACTCTGGGGACAAACCACTTTTCGCCTATTACATTAAGTTCCAATTATTATTGAAGCAATTTATCCCTAATTTACCACACTACAAGCCACATAAAGTTAAAAGTCTATTCAATATTTCCTGTCTCTTCAGTGTAATTAATGACTTTTTGCCAAATTGTGGAAAATTGTTCCCACTTGTTTTCCTAGCAGAGAACACAATCCTGCCTAAGGGTTCTCAATTTGTTAGATCCCATTACCAATTCTTTCAGAAGACACTTCTTATTCCTTCCAGATCTCTCTTTTTGCTGTTACTTGGGCAACTCCCAAGTCTTTTGTTTTAAAAACAGTTATCTCTCTAATCTCTAGGCTAATCAATGAGCCACAGAGGATACTCTATGTTGCACAACCATAATGATCACTTGAGACAGACATCTGAGACCGTAAGGTTAATAGTGTTTCCAAACCATATGGCAAAATGTTTAGCCTTCCATCTTACATTCATACAGAGTTCAGATCTAATCCAATTTATCAGTACGAATAAGCATAGCTTTTTCCACAGGCTACCTGTGTTATTCTTTACAGTTTCAATGTAATGCACATCTGCAGAGAAACAATATTGAATTATTAAATTCCCCTCCTTCTTGCTGAAGGGACCAAAACTGTTTAATCTTCACAAAACCGTGCAATATAACACCTTTAGTATACTCGATACTTTATTTTTTCAACCAGCTTGCTGAGTCTGGATATGCCTACGGTGATGATGTTGGCAGAAGGGTCTGACTTCTGTGCATAACATCTTCAATGACCTCCTATGAGCATTAGTAGAGATATTTCTGCGTGTCTGTCTGCCTACCTGCTTTCTAAAGAACTGTGAAATACATTGCCAGTTTCAACTGAATATGACAGACTTGTAAATGTTTTAGAGATGTCTCACAGGCTCCATACAGAAGTCTGGCAGAGACCTATGACCTCTGAAGTAAAACTCATTAAGATGTTTCAGCTTTTCTGTAATATGGTGAAGACGGTGTAGATGAAATTATTACTTCTTTTTAACCCTGGTATCTGCATTGTGGGAAGATCAGATGGAGCAATTCACAGCAGTGGTTCTGAAGCCGCATTAAGACCTTTTTTAACCCGTAAAGAGGTCTTCACTCTGCTGACAGCCTGGCTTTTCTTTCACAGACAGTAATTCACTTGGGTAATTAATTAAAAAATGAGTAGCTTAGTACATTTACCCCTCCTGCTGATGAGACAGTCTAATATAGTGAGGAGGCTAAAGTCCCTAAACATTGCTTAGACATAAGAAACACTCTTCAACGTGATTTGCGTCTCTCCAAGAAGGAGTGGAGAAGGAAACAAAGCGTATTTTCTAAGTGCAACACCACAGTAAAGGAGCTGTTTCCAAAGGAAAAGGAAATCTGTACTTCATCTGCCTTGATTTGTCAACAACAAACATAGAGCTACTTTGCATACTAGGTGCTGGTTTTCACTTCCAAACACAACGCACATCCCATTCTCTCAAGGACTTCAGGAATGTGTGTGTGAAGTAAATGCATTCATAGTAAGTCCGAGTTGTTCAGAAAGCCTTCATTTCAAATGCCATACATCACATGCCACACACAGCTAAGGAAGAAGGAATATAGGATAGGGCAGGGGTTTTTGCTCTGTTTTTTCTCTATTTCCAAATCCTATGCCAAGTCCCTTAAGTGCTGGTTAATGTACATGTTTCTGTCGGTTAAACCAGAAAACAAAAGCATTTTTTCCTCAGTACTTTTTATTGCTTGGCTGTAACATTAATTTAAATTTGTCCATCCTGAGTTACTTGGATGCTTTTAATCATTACACACTAACCTCGTTCCACAGTTATATATAGTTATGTTCGTAGTACACAGTGATATACTTTTATACAGCTGCATATTAACATTACACACTAACTTTGCAAAACATGAATAGACCCAGATATGCAGTAAAATGTTGCAGACTGGGAAAGATATTGGAAATAATTTGCATTGCTACTTAAAAGAAAAGTAATTACTGATAAGAATTATGAAAGTCAAACTACATATTCCAGGTATTTAATACAATTTTTACACTTAAATTCACCAGTACTGTGTTAAACAAATCTCAGATAAATTGATTTAAAGGACTGATTTAAAGCAATTATTTATAATTTCTGTATTTTCCCTAGGAAAGAAGAAGAAAAAAAAGACAGAAAAAAGGGGGGAAATACAAGTTGGGAAATAGATGTCTTATACAGGTTTTCTGTAAACAGCAGGAGACACTGTCAACATGTATTCATGGTTTGATACTTCCTGTCAACGTCTGTCAGGCAGCGAAGATTTTTTACTGATGGAAGTATGACATAGAAAGACTAATTCCACAGTTTCATGAAGAATTTCAGTAAAGCCAAAACTGAAAACCAAAATAATTGGTTTACCCAATCCCAAATGATTTAGATTTTCCACAGAGTGAACATCTGTTCCTCTGCTTTATAGGTTTGCTAATGCTCCTTTTTAACATCGCAGCCCACAGTGGTGCTTTTTTTAAGTACCCAATCAAGAAGAACAGCGAGCAGGAGAAGTACTGGTGGTCCTTTTCAAGCCAGAGGTACCTCAGGCAGAGATGGAAGCAGCCTGGCTATCGAATGAACCATTGTGAAAAGAATATTGACTTGGAACTACTGCTTACTTCAGAATAAAACAGCTGCAATGGCTGCTGGACAGAGATGGCAGCAATGTAATTTTTCATGCCACATAAAGAACATTATAGTTTATTTTTACACAGATTATGATTTTTTAACCTCAAAAAAATTATAGAACCTTAAAAAATTATAGAAAAATTATAGAATGCCTAGTTTTAGCTCCCAGAGAGCCTGAGAACCAGGGGGACCTAAGCACATAACATACTTGCAGCTTGCGGACTTGCTTAAAGTATGTTCTAACTATGAATAATTTTTTTTTTATAAAAAATACTTTTTGTCCTACTTGGGCTACTCTCTTGGGAGTTACTGCCTCAAGCTGTTCTGCGGGGTTTCTGGGTAGTGCTAACAGATCATCTGGATGCTTTTTTTTCTCGATTAACCTTTGGTTCTCAGAAGGTCGTATTTTTATTCATTTTCTGAATCAAACCACCAACATACTCTCTTAGGAGAGCTCAGCAAAACTCTCTATATTAAACAAAGGAAATTGTTCATATGCCTTCTGCAAGTTGCCTTTTCCAAATGTATGTAGTGACCTGACAGCACCGTCTAGTCTAAACAGAGCTGTGTTTTAAAGCACATCTGAAAGGCAACATCTTCTCTTCAGTGGCAAACCAAAACTAAAGAGCCCTCCTGAGCTCTTTCTGCCGGCAAGGCTGCATTTACAGCTTGTTTATAACAGTCTAAACCAGCTGCTTTTCTTTAAGTCTTCTGCCCACCTTACAGGAGTTCATAAATGAATACAGGTGAGTGCACAAGTTAAGCATTGCCTGCTTTCTCATTTTCCAGAGAGATTTTCTTCTAATGGCTCCAAAAGTGTTCAAATTGAAAGTATTTTCCTACTGAACCCAGCCAGACAAACTAGAAAGCGATGAGCATGTTCCACTAACTGGAGGAAATTATTCTTTATCCTTCAAGAGGAGGATTTTTGAGGTTTTATCCTTTATAAGTCCTTTGTTTTACTTTTTTGATTCTTAAAGACCCCATTTAGAGGATTTACTTACTCAGAAGTAACAAAGATGTGAATTCAATTAGTGGGGTGAAGGAAGGAAAAGACAAAAGCTTTTGTATGCTTTACCTTACAAGACTCTTCTGAACCTTACGCCGCTATTCATAACCATTGTCTAACCTGATGACAACATTGACCTTATGATCTGACCACTGAATTTTGTTCTCTTGTTGCTTACTGCAGTCAAAAAGCTTTGCTAGGAAGTAGGATACAAAGGCAGGCACTACCTGCTGTAACGGGTAGACATCAAAGCTGGAATTGAGAGGACATGGATTTATTTCTGCCTCTCTGCTACTGACTGTTGTTCCCTTGGGAATGGATCTCATGTCTCTGTAACAGTCTCCCCTTCTTCAAAGTGGGAACAGTCCCCCAGTGTCCCCTGTAAGGTGCTCTCACAGACTGATGAAAAAGTGCTATAAAAATAGTTTATGAACTCATATAAGCTGCTACATGTCACCCTCATATTGATCAGAGTGTTTCATCCTGGCTTCAAACTAAAGTTGTGGTTTAAGTTAAATAAAATGAAGACTGAAACAAAGTGAGTGTCTGTACACCCATTCAGCTTGTTTAACTCCATATGTTTAAAATCATGTAGTTGTCTCCATTCCTAAGCTGTGGTGGTTTGCTAAGTGCTGAGACCCCTTAAACCTTCATTCATTAAATCTGGCTCATTATCTCCTCTTCTTTTGTATGTGAATATGGGCTGCCAGAAATTACACTTGGAAGTTACCCCCCCCACACATCAAATAAAGGAAGAATATTTGTTGCCTTACATACCAAAGACATCAGTATGAGGGACTTTTAAAGAAGGGTTTGAGGGAAGCACAGGAACAGAGTTTGGCTTGAAATAATCAGAAGTCTGTTTCAGAGCTACAGGGTGGCACAGTGAAAAAGGAGCAAAATGTTCAGTGGGTTTGGAAGACAAAGACAGCAGTCAGAAAAGGATTGCTGGCAGGCTGCAGAGATCAGGAAGAGGTGAAGAGGGCAGTGGTGCAACCAGGAGTGGACCTGTGAAGGATGTAGAAAGTGAGACAGAGAAGACTGAACTTAATAAAATAGGAAAGAGCAAAGTAGAAAATCTTGCAGCTGTACTTAGGGTGGAATGAAATGTGGCCAAAAACCTGAAAGCAACAAACACTGCCTATCCAGGTTTGGAATTTTATCTCCATGTTTCCCACAGCCCAGCCCACCATCCTTTCATCTTTATCTTTTGCAAGCACTACCCTTTGGTAAAATCTCGTGTGTGTGCTGTGATTATTGAAATGAAACGGCGTTCCACTGCCAGGAAAGGAAATAGCTTGCCTCCACTCGGAATAATTTGAATTATAATTTGAATTTGGCTTGTTACATTTATTCATTTCTACCTTATAAAATAATAAACTATCGACAAGATAATCATGCAGGTATTTAGTGTTATGTGTAGCATGCTGTCACTAAAACTAACAACAGTACTATCACATATATCTTGAAGGACTTGGGATTAGTTTGACAACGTAAATCCAAATTTCAGATTTAAATTTGAATTATTTGTGGTTATAATTTGGATGGGGGAGGAAACAAACAATTTTTTTTCCTTACAATCACATCTATCAGGCTGCCCTTTTGAGCGAGACACCTGCAGGAGCACACTGTTAGATTTCCTCCCTCCTACCATACGCTTTATGAAGGGGAGACACGAAAGCAGGTTTGAACTTCTGGTGAGTAGCAGAGCACCAGATTTCCAGCACTAAATCCTTTCTCTAGAGCGGTGCTATGGCACATAGGTGCCACTGTCTAGTATTGAGTCCACTGGGAATTATGCATGTGAGCCATTTGTTTTCCCATTTAACTCTCATTCTCTCCAGATAGAACAGTATTTTCAAATCATGTACAAGGTCCACGTCTCATTCTTACCTCAGATCTACATCACAGTACATCATGCCTTACCTAGGAATCCTTTCTCATCCATTGTACATCCAGTTTTGAATCCTTGATCCGTCTGTGTAAGAGGTTGCAAGGCTGATAAGCTGCTGTGAGCATTTGCTTTGATATCTAATTGCCAAAGCAAAGAACATCTTTGACAGGGTGATAGCCTTGGCAAATGTTCCTCTTCCTTGAAGGGTGGAGAACTTAATCTTTTATGGATCTATCATTTCTTGATCAGTAGACAAAAAAGGATACCCCAAAGGAGAGCTCCGAGATCTAGGATTCTGGAGAATAAATAATGGAGCAGTAAAACTTTAGTCAGTGAAACTTTTCTCAGTGCAATAAATACAATTTAATCACAGCTTTTTGGGATATCTGGTATTTCCTCTAACCTTCAGTTTGGACTGACATGTCTGTATAAGAATCTCAGCTTTCATATAAAAAAAAATACCCCACCCTGGCCTTCACGATGAAAATGTTAACTGTAAAGTCTCCTGTAAAATTGCAGAGGGAAGTAAAATATATAAACATTATTTTGCAAATATACATTTTTTGAAACCAAGGGGTCATTATTCAGGGGCTAACACATTCCTTTTGCATGTCTGAGGTCAGAGATACTGTAAATGACACAAACTTGAACCCAGTAATGCAGAAGACTAACATAAATCAAGCAGGATAGGAAGTGGTAAGGAGAGGGTGGATAACCTGGCTGGAAAAACACTGACACCATTCTATATCCTTCCCACAGGTACTTGTGTGTGGCACAGCTGAGTAAAAGAATCAATCAGAGATGTCAGGCTTGACAGCAGCAAAACGGGTGATGCTTGTATGGATGGGGTTTGCAGAGCCCAGGATACAGGAGGCAATGTTAAAGAAATGTTAAATGAGCTGTTAAGGATGGTGTCGCTGAGAGCAAAAAGGAGACACTACATACAAGTTTATCTATTTGGTTTGTCTACAGCTGACACATATGGAAGCTCTGTGCTTTAGACAGGAGGTTGTTTCTACACTGCTATGACACTAATGTATATCTGAAACTTTATGACTTGGACATTTTCATTCTGTAACAATATTACATGTAAATCTAAAGTGATAAAGAAGAGGTAAGACTATATCTGCATTACCCTGTTAGTTTATGGCTCACATTCAAGCACAAATTCCTGATTACTCCACTGCCCGTGTACTGCCTTCTATGTTATCTCCACACTGTGAAAGCCAAATGTCCCCGAGAAGCTGTAGCTGCACAAACTATATGATTAAAGATATTCAAGCCATTTGGCTCTAAACCCTCAATTCAAACCTTGAGTGCAAGCATACTTAATTTAAAGACAGCGCAGCTGTGTCTTGTTACCTTAGACAGAATGACTTTTTAGTGACAGCCTTGTAACGCAAAAGACATTACAGGGTGGACTTGGTGATCTATGAGGTCTCTTCCAACCTTGGTAATACTGTGATACTGTGTGACATGAGAATAGGGGGATCCTCTGTTTATCCCCCTTAAGCACCTTCAGGATATACAGACAAGTGAAATACAGTTAACATAACCTGATTGCTTTGCTGTATCTCAAACAAGACAAAGTCATGGAAACAACGAGGCATTACAGCCACAGCTAAGTCAGGTTCACTTTATTTTCCAGCTAGAATCCACGGAGCTGTCACTGCCAGCGCCTGGATAGCCTGAAGAGCCAGGGGCAGTGTGTAGTAGCCATAGGGAGAGGTGGTCTCTCTGCAGAATCTATTTCTTGGCTTTTCCAGATCTCCATGGAGCAATGCTTGGCACGTGCATTTTTAAAATGCTCTTTAAATATGTTTTTCCAAACTTTCTTTTAACTAGCTCAACAGTCTGTAAGGGTGACATACAAATCTCTTAAGCGGTTAAGACCAAAGCTTTGAGGCTCAGTAAACACAATGCCTTCATATTTGAGTTCTGCTCCTCTGTTGGGTAGTCTTCTGCATTTGTTACCACCACCACACCACGTTACTTGTAACTTATATTTATTTCTTGAATAATTTCATTCTTCAGAAAGTCATCAACATTCTATCTGTTAACTGCTTGTTTCTACAAACTTAATTTTAGCTGGGTTTTCATTCTCTGTCTGCTTTTGAGAACTGCCAACTAAAACGAGACCTTGAGTCACAACACTCCATTTATGTGTACCTGTGCCCACGCACGTAACATCAAGGTAAAATTAAACAAGGTGTAGCCTACAGCATTCAGTTCTGCTGCTGATTAGAACAATTCAGCCAACTTAGAACAACTTGGGCCAACTAGCAGCACTGGGATCAGTCTGCCCTTGTGACCAATAATTTTTAGGAATAGAGTCATGTCACTGAGAGAAGGTTCATTGCCTGAGAACACACTCTCTAATGGTTTTTAAGGCACCATGCAGTGGAATTGGAATATAGTTTAGTCTGGAAAATCAATACTGCCATGTCAACATCCTGATGGTTTAGATGTGCTTGAGTGTGTGTGCACACTTTTTATCTTAGTTCCAATGTAAGGGTTAATGTTTTGTGTGAAGAAGCCTGACCTAAAGCTTAAAAAATGTAAATCTGAAATTTCCAGTGGCCTGGTAGTTATCCTTAGGAAATATTCTGATGGCTTCTGTTTTCTATCTGCCTAATATGAAGACGATATTGCCCTCTTTTGTGGTGGTGCTTTAAGATCTGTGGATGAAGTAAATGAAAGACGAGAAGTCAAAATCCTAAACTACTGAGAATCATAAAATTAGACTTTCAAACTTCTCTAACAGCATAGCGTTACGAAGTCATGAAAATAGCTACCAAATGGCTAGACTGTTTGAAAGCAATTCTGTGAAAAGACATTCTGATTTCCCCTAAAATTCTCCTTCACCTCACAAAGCACCACAAACACTTATTATGTCTGTTCTGTCTAGTTTTTCGTATCTAACTGGAGCACGCATGTGTTATACAGACTGGAATGCCATCAAATTTGGGTCTGGCACAAAACATTGAACTTAGCCTGTCACAAAATGTGGGCTTAGATAAAGTTTTATCCTTGAGTTCATATGTATGTCTTATGAAGTATGGATTCAATGAATGTGACCTGCTCTCAGGACTGGCCAGAATGTGATTTAGGGAATCTCTGCTCTCCCTTGATCTTAGTGCCAGTTTGGCTGCTAACGTGGAGCAGAACAGCTTCAACTAATGCATAGTTATATATAGCCCCAGAGGGAGTCTATAAACCACTGGGGATATTCATTATTCTGAAATGATCTGACTCTGCCTCCAGCTATGTGCTCTTACTTTAGACAGTGTATGGAAATTATTTGGCCAAATGTAGCTGCCTGCAGAAGGAGTCATTTAGACTTGTTTACAGTCAATGGAGTGAAGTAGGTACTTGTAGGGCACGGTTCATCTCACTCTGAAGAAGATGTCTAAGACAGATCAGATAAAATGCACTCTAGAAGTGCCAGAACGCTATTCCAGGCTGAATCTGTGCAGGCAAGAACTTTATTTAGGACTAGAGGGTGGTAGCAAAAGGAGCGAGCTCCAGAGTGCAAAATATCTGGCTACATTTGCGTGTCTATTTTAGGACAGCAGTTGAATCCTTCCTGGAGATAGTCACTTCACTTCTTTAATGAAGAAGACATCATGGGATGTCAGGTTTTGGTAATAATAGCTGTGTTTGGAATTCCAAAATTATAAGTTGAAATCCACCTTGGGACAGGTTAGGCCAAATCTGGCCAAATCTCAGTGTCTCTATTTACTTCACTCTGCAACCTAGAATTGCTTTGTACTGGAAACTAATTTAAGGACTTCATATGGGTCGTATCCTAAAAGCACCGTAGTTGTACTCATGTGAGTGCAACAACAAAGTGAGGTGGGGTTGTCTACACATCAAACCGGTAGTGTACTCTCTGCCTCTAGCCTGGCTTTGGGTCGAGTCCTTCATTCTTCCACTCCAACGATGCCAGTGAGTTTAGATACTTGGCCATTATAATATTATGAACCCAAGCAGATCATTTGATGTATAATTTTTTAAAGGGATTATTTAAAAGATAGAAAAGACAAAGTGTAGTTTGGAACAAAACAAAGCACAGTTAGTTTGGAACAAAACTCAAGTGGGTACTTTTGACCATCATTTTTCTCCAGAGCATGTCCAGAATACACTAATCATCAATTCTTTTTGATGAATAATGAAAGTTCCAACACCCTTCTATCACTACTTTGCTACCTGTATAGCATTCGAAATCCAGGAAAGAAGCTACATGACACTGAGAAAGTTCTCAGAACTAAGCAAATAAGTAAAAGCATAAACTTTTTAAGGAAGGTAGTAAAATTTCTATTCTAGACAGCCAAAAAACAGGAAATCACATGCAATGCATTGCTTTTGATGCTGAAATAATCTTCACTTTGCAGAGGAAATGATGGAGGAAGAAAAGCCTTAAGCAGCAAATCCACCCTTAGGCAAAAGCAATTTCTTCCACTTCTGGCACTAGCTTTTCAGGAATCTGGGGGTAGTTTTGTTGAGGGTTTTTTTTTTAAATGCATTAGTTAATGTGATTTCCTTCTTCTCCTCAGACTACTTGCCTGAGTAATTCCTTCTAGGAATGCGCACAGATTTTAACGTTTTGAGAAAAAGGAAACAATCCTAATTAGGTTTTCTTTTTAAGGAAGATTGGGAGGTGAAGATTGATTTATCTAAAATAAAAATTAGATGATACTTCTTTCTACTGAATGTATAGAATATTTCATGTTCCTATACTATTAGCTCAGTTCCAACTATAGAATTTTCTTTACCATTTATCACAGGAGCTCTAATGCAAAGCCTGCACTATACAGGCTGTTGCATATCCTCACACCTGTTGTATTTGTCAATTACAATAGATTGTGTGTGAAACAGCAAGAGCACATTAGTTAAGGCTTGTGTACCTCTCTGAATTGGGCCTTGACAGGTTTAAAATCAGAAGACAGTAGAAAGTTAGGAATTCCCCAGAAGAATTTGGATTTGAAAAAGTGAATTAAGAAATTTTCTTTTAGCAATGTGTTCAGTTTTTAATGATAGTCTTGTCTGACTCAGTTCTGAGTAATATAAACTATATTAAATAAATTAATTTTTTTAAATACTGAAAAATTAAATATGAAACATATTTAAAATTAAAATTATTAAAATTTAAAATAATTAAATATATTGTAGTTTGAGATTCTTTATCAAGAAATTGCATATTCAATGCTTTTAGACACTGCAAAATGTGTTTCATAGTGTAATATGATTTGTGACAAGGTTGTTAGTTTCTACACTTCCATTTAATACGATAACTGAAGTTACCCATTACTGACGCTTAATCACATGTGGCTGACACTTAATCCTATGGTTTAGCTTAAAAACACTTTTTTCCCCATCTCTGTCACCAAAATGTTTTTTTTTAACTTTTTACCAGAGAAAAAGTATTAATAAATATATTCAAGTGACTGATGATGGTTTCGTCAAGTATTTAACACAGGTTGCCCTCAGATTGTCCACAGGTTGTCCAGCAGATCGAGGGAGGTGATCCTTTCCCTCAGGTCTTGTGAGACCCCATCTGGAGTACTGTGTACAGCTCTGGAGCCCCCAACATATGAAGGACATCAAAATGTTGGAGCAGGCAGTCTCTGATTGTGATCAGAGAGGTGGAGTACCTCTGCCAAGCTCAGGCTGCAAGAGCTGGGGTTAGAGAAGGCTCCAGGTAGACTTTATAGCAGCCTTCCAGTATCTGAAGGGAGCCTATAAAAAGCTGGGGAAAGGCTTTTTGCAAGAATTTGTAATGATAGGATGAGGGGAAATGGCATTAAGCTAGAAGACAGTAGATTTAGACTAGATATTAGGAAGAAATGCTTTGCAGTGCGGATGTTGAGGCACTGGAACAGGTTGCCCAGGCAAGTTGTGGATGCCCCCTCCCTGGAAGTGTTCAAGGACAAGGCTGGATGGGGCCTTGAGCAACCCGGTCTAGTGGGAAGTGTCCCTGCCCATGGCAGGGAGAGTTATAACTAGAAGACCTTTAAGTTCCCTTTCAACCTAGACCATTCTATGGTCTATGACTTGTCTTAATAATTGTTTGTCTTTTAATTTAGATCCACACTGAAGTAGAGTAAGCAAAAAATGAGGTTGCAGATTGGTAAATGTGAGTGATATCCAGCTTTTGAGGGCCACCTGTGGTCTCACAGCATATTTAAGAAATCTTTGGAGGCCATTATTTGAATACAGTTTAGAGGAGAATTGTGTCTTTCTGGAAAAGCATATAGAAGCCTAGAGGAGCTAAATGAGAGGGGTTTGTTTAGCTGGGTCAGTTCTACTGATAGCTTTCAGTTTTTACTCTAAGTAACTGTTCACGTGAAGTTGACTGGTCTGTACCACAGCACAGAATCACAGAATCATTAAAGTTGGAGAAGCCCTCTGGAGGTCACCCGGTTCAACGCTTCTGCACAAGCAGAGTCACATAGACCCCTAGTAATATGATAACACTATTAAAAGACAAACTCATGAATAGTGACATGCATCTTTAGAACAGAAGGATAGTTCTCCAGAGTTTCTATAACCTGCTTTGTTGAACCTGAAATCGATACAGTTTTCTGTTTTGATTTTAAAATGTAGGGAAGTATCTTGGGCAGGGACCAACTCAAACCTATGTATATTCCTTTCTAAGTTTAAACCCAGTGAATCAAGAACTACATCATTCATGAATTTTTCTGGAGATCCCATTTAAACTTCCTGATGGCCCCCTCGACATGACAGGTTTCCATCACTTCTCTCAGAGCGTGATTGTCCCTCTGCAATTTTGCAATCTACTCTTGGAGTGGATCCCAAGGTAGCAGCCCTTATTACCCACTTGAGTTAACACAGGCGGCTCTTTATCCTTTAAATACATCAGCTCAGTAAGTGACTCAAAGAAGCCTTTTCAGATTTAGGGCATGTTCACAAAAGGGACAGTAAGTAGAAAAATGGTAAAAACCTTTACATATCAGTTTCTGCTTACCTGAATCCTAAACGTCCCTTACACCTCTGGTTCCACTCACTTTTGCCTTCATCTGAAATGGAGAAGCAGATTATGTGACTGAATGACATGTTCAGCTTTCCTTTAATGTCTATCAGTGTTCCTTGTAGTGAAGTCTCGGGTTTATTATTTCCTCTTCATACCCAAGACATTTTCGGAGCCTTAGCTCCATTTTTCTCTCTAAGCTATGAGATAAGCAAACTCTTTTAGCCTCACGGAACCTGATTAACCTTGTTTCTCAATTAATGTGTTTCTCACTCCCTAAAAAAGTATAAGCATTCAGATTTCAGCCCTTTTCCCACAGATTATTTTCCCATCAGATTGTTTTTAGAAGACTCCTATTATTTTAGGTAATGTAATATCAAACAGGATAATAATAATTTAATTTATTGCAAAATTTAAAAACCTAAACCTGTTAGAGAAAAGCACTATATGTTTTTGACTTCGTATGATATTGTAAGGCTCTTTGACTTCACGTGATATTTAAATGCTATAAAGAATACTTTGATTTTGCAGTAAGAAATACAGTGCATGGTGTCCTGTAACTGAAATGTACTTTTTGAACATAAAGTCATTTCATTCTCATTCTTCTCATGTAGTAAGTTGTTACAAATACTCCTAAGTATTTTCAGGACTAAAATCAAGTATCACTGAAGATTCTTGGGTATAAATAATGTAACTTGAGTAAACATGATCTTGCACCTCTACCAAATAGTTGTTGGGATTTAAAAAACATAGACAATATAGGACTATTGAAGACAAAATAGAGCTATAATATCAGCTATATTCTCTTTGAAATTACTGATACTTATTTTGTACCCTAGGCATGTTGAAAAGTCATTTTAAGACACACACACACACACACACAGAGACAGAATGTATAGATGTAAAATTCTCCTGACGTTCCAGTAGTTGTTCTTATTGATTTTACCTTGTTGTGCAAAAACAATGTTGTGAAAAAAGACTAAAAATTATCTTCAATTTTTTTCACAAGTCAATATCTTGAGAATAAAACATACAAATTTTTTGCCAGGAGAGAACAACATTGCACTGAAAATAATCCTGTATTAGAAAGCCAGCTTTTCTCCATCAGTTTTGGGGTTTTTTGTTAAATTAAGCAAAACATACTCTTAAATAAGTAGACAAATTTCAGGAAGTTTTAAGTGCATTTTCAACAAAATATTTGTCAATTTTCAAAAGTAGAATGTTAATTTTTTTGCTTTTTTCTTCTTTTTCCTTTATCTTCATTGGATGTGCAAGTTATTGTGAGTTTCTCTGTCATATTGTTGTACTGTAACAATCAATATGATTTGATGAGTCTTTTCACTGTTCAGAGACTCTCTAAAGTTTGGGAGGGCTTAGAAGAGCTAACCAGCATCTTCTAATCCAACCTACTTAAAGCATATTCTGATCCCTGCCAGAAGCACTGATTCGACCAGCAAAGGTGTTTCGGAGTAATAGTCATACCAAGAACAGATTGCTTTTCCTTAAAATTATATGATGGAAGTTTAAATACTATCAGTAAGAATGAAACATAAAAATTAAGTGGTGACCACAGCCACTAACAAAGAAGTTCAAATTATGTGGTAAGAATTAGACCTGATTTTTTATGTCACAAGTTTCTGTTAGGGCTTTCTGCAGGTTGTGATTAAGACACATTCCCACGAAACGCCTCTTCAACTGACACATAAAATAGCAGACAGAACTGGTAGGAAAATATTGTTTATGTTATTGTTTGTGCTGCCTTGGAGGTACAGAGTAAATGGAGTGCAAATAATTGAAAAAAAAAATACACACTAGCAGATGAAAAATAAGTGTATACCTGTTGGGACTCAAACCAAATGTCTGAAAACCAAGTTAAACAAAACTGCTACTCCATCGATTTTTAAATATATTCATAGAGTTATGAGATAAGAGAATGGAGACATTTTGAGAGACACTATACAGAAAGATATGCAGCCAAAGACATGAAGGGGCTTTTTGTGAGTTTAAAGACTGCTGAAGGATAGCGTACATGGAAGGAGGATGTTTGCCTCCTTTATAAATTGCTCTGAAGGTCTGCCATGAACTTACGTCCAGAACAAATCACCTTGGTTTTCATGTGTTAACAGAAATATTTTTGGAGACTGACATTGCCTAAAGTAGTTTAAAATAATTTAATCTCCAGAATACATTTTCCTCCAAAACATGCAACAGCCTCTACAAAATGTTGTACTTTTCCAAACAAAATATGACCAGTTGGATAACTTGCTTTTACAGGACCCTCACATAGCTCAGAAACCATTACCGAAGTGCAAGAACAGAATCAACTTTCAGATCAGTGAATGGCCACTTTGTGGGTGACCAAAGAGTTCTACAATTCAGATGCAGGAGAAACATAGCACCTATTCTTTCAACCATATTGAAGTGATTCGTTCTCGAGAATGATACCCAGATCAAGGCCAGCCTAAAGCTGCTTGATAGGCTTACTGGCCAGAAAGAAATTGTTTAAGTAGCTACAGGCAATATTTATTCTGAGTTACACAGTGTTTTGAGGCCCTGTGGAAAGCTTTTTGCATGTGAGACCAAGAAATAATATCATAGCCACGTGCATTATTGGGACTCATTTTAGGAATGCATGGGGTAAGAAGATGCTGACGCAGTTCTGATTCTCAAGGACAATAAGCTTTATTTATAGTGTAGGGAATAAAGTACAGTTTCATTCTGACAGTAAATGAAGAAGAGTAAAATCTCAGGCTTAGTTAAAACTGAATTAATTCTGCAGACAAAGGAGCTGTGTTCTGTTAAACAGAAATATATTGGGACCTCACTGTAGACTTGTGGAAAACGTCACTCATACGACAGAGTCCTCGGGCATATTCTGGATTCTGGCTGCTGTTCTTCAGAGACTAATTTTGACAAAATGAGCTTCATGATTCTTTCCAGGAGATTACAGGTAATTCTCATTGTTCTTCATTATTCCTACTAGTATCTAGTGATAGAGCAATGGGAAATGGTTTTAAACTGAAGGAGAGTAGGTTTAGACTAGATCTTAGGAAGAAGTTCTTCAGTACAAGGATGAAGAGACTTTGGAAGAGATTGCACAGAGATGTTGTGGATGTCACCTCCCTGGAAGTGTTCAAAGCCAGGTTGAATGAGGTCTTGAGCAACGAAGTCTAGTTGAGAGGTGTCTCTGCCCAAGGCAGGAAGTTGGAGTAGACAATCTCTAAGGTCTCTTTCAACCTAAGCTATTCTATGATTCCTTGAGAACCGTAGAATTCATGCCTACAGAGATAAGAGGCATTTAACACACGAAAAACCAAACACAGTCCAAAAACTCTCTAAATGCAGCCAAAAAAATTTCAACAGAAGCAAAGCAGACAAAACAGTTCCTGATGACAAATATGTTGCTGAACAGGTGTGTATTAGAAACCAAGATCTCATTGCTTGTACTTGTTTCAAGAATCAGAACTCTTCTTATTTCTCTACTTTGGTACAGAATTTCAAAGGTCTTTCAAAGCTCTAAGGGATGATCTTAACTATGTTTAAGATTAATCAAAACTGCTCTTCACACTTCTAGAAAGGACTGAAAATGCACGTAGAAGAAGGGAGTCACTGGAGAGAGAGATTTTTCACCAATGGATCCTTCTTGTAGTTTATGTTGCCAGCAGCACTGAGATCTCCCTGAAATTGTTCTGTAGATAATATTGTTGATACCATTAGTTAGTCAAACCTTACTCCTACCTTCTCTTTCATTTTCACCCTCACTTGATGAAAAGTGATGTCGTAGAGCCTTTCAGCTTGTTCCCATCTGCTTCTCTCTTCAGCCCTTTATCCAGTCCACAGAACTACCAACTGAATTAACTCATTTCAGACAAAATAAGGACCCTTAAGACTAGCAAAGATCTACTATATAAACTGTTTAATCTATGATGGTAAAAAAAGCTGGTCAAGGTGATGAAATGAAATTTTACTTTATAGATTGAGTTGACATAGCTGCAGTTGGCCAAGGGTTTGGATAAAGCCTGGAAGGAAGAATCTTGTCATGTTAGAGGAAATCCTTGCACCTCTCCTGAGAGCTCTAAGACTGGATGGAGTTGGTTTGCCTGCTTACCTTGGCAGTCCTTCACCTGGAGCCTGCAGATAGTTTCTGTCAGGGGGAGAAGGAAAGGCTACCTAAGATCACTCCAGCTGCCTAGTAGGTTTCTCTCTAACACAACAACTTCAAATTTCAAATACATGATGCTTCAGATAAAATAGGAAGACATTCTCAGTCCCAATGTACAGAATCCATTGTCACAAAGTATTATGATAGCTTGAGGTAAAAGAGATGCTACAAGAGTTGCAATATTGACTTCTCACACGATGTTGAAATGAGACACACAAGAGACTGCGACGAACATTTTTAGAGTCACTTTTTTTTTGCTGTTGTTCTCTAGTTACACTTCTACCACTTAGATTATCCCAAGAGCATCTGTTGAAGCTTTTGCAAGTTTTTGCCTAAGACTTCACTAGCATGAGTACAGAAACTCTATGGTTTCTGTCAATTCTGTGCTGGGCTACTGCAAACCATTACTGGTGGCAGGCTATAGTTTTCCCTTCCTGATCTATACACAAGCAAAGTATAGGATTTCAATAATTTAACTTCAGATATTTAACATGGAAGTGTTTTGTCTGAGCCTAGCAGTATTCATTAATGACAAAAAGGCCTAGAAGATGTAGGAAAATAATGTAGCATTGGACAAAAGTGCCCCATCTTTTCATTAACCAGAAAGCAACTTAGCAGGACTAACTGAAAAGATGTAGCTATCTAGAGAGATTAATCCTGTCCAGCACAGAGCCACAAAGATGATGAAGGGAGTGGAACATCTCCCTGATGAGGAAAGGCTGAGGGAGCTGGGTCT
>JAOXOE010000229.1:0-29258 GCA_028565055.1 Phoeniculus purpureus
ATTGGAAGGGACTTCGAAAGATCATCTAGTCCAATCCCCCTGCCAGAGCAGGATCACTGAGACCAAGTCTCACGGGAACATGTCCAAGCAGGTTTTAAACTTCTCCAGAGAAGGAGACTTCACAATCCCCCTCGGGCAGTCTGTTCCAGTGCTCTGCCACTCTCACTGTGAAGAAGTCCCTTCTCATATTAAGGGATAAAAGTCTTCTGGAGCCCAGGGAGTGACCTCAAACCCAACTGCAGGGAGGTCACCCCAGCCAAAGTCCGCACTGAAGGCCAGACAGTGCCCTCTGGCACAGATGTTCCTCAAACTGCACCCACTCAGGGGCCAGGGAGGGATCGTTCCTGCTGGCTACCTTTAAGCAGCCGCCCCAGCCATGCTTACAGGGAGCTGTGGATGCTCAGAGGGACAACACAAAGGGACACTGGGCTCCACAAAGAATGACACACACCCTGAGTACAGGGCTGTCATGCTGGCAGGTCACCACCAGGAAGGCAATCAACCAGGCAGAGACCAAGGTCCTGACTACAGGCTGGTCCTCTTGCCTACATTATAACTAAGCAGCTTTGCTCTGTCCTTCAAAAGAAGGGCCAAGCCTGGACCCCACACTCCTCTGAAGATATCCCACTGTTACTGCACAGAGCCCCTCTTCCCTCCCTGGGAAGTCCAACCAAAAAGTGTTGCTGCAACACTTCCAGGGGTGTAGTCTGTCCTACTCTTATTGTAACAGGGGCCTAAAGAGGAAGCTCACTTGCTTGCTCACATGGACAAACACACACCTCAGGGAAAATAACTTCCCAGAAGGGAGAGCAAACCCTGTGCAGCCAATGCCTGGGGAGCCATCCCTAAGGCCGAGCAGGGGAGCAAGGTCTCAGATCTGAATCCGGGGCTGCATGAGGCTGGATGAGCCTCAACGCACCAAGGGACTTGGAGGGTGGCCAAGGCACAGGGGTCATTCTGGACAGGCCACCAGCAGGCACCAGCTACTGGGGTCTGAAAGGAGAGAGGCCTCCCCTGATTACATGGTGGCCATGTAGTCAGAAGAGCTCCATTCCCCCACCAGGTTGTGGAGACTGTGGCTCTCACCCTTCTTACCGGGCAGACACTTGCTCCAGGCAGCCAAAGGAACAAGACAGTAAAAGGCCAACAACAGCAAAACAAAAGCCCTGAGCCCCGGTTACAAGGAGACCAACGACTAGGTCACCACAAAGGTACCTACCATGACCTCAGCTTGATGACAACAGGGAGCCTCCTTTGCCGAGAATGCCTCTCTCGAGTCCCCTCTTCAGCCTGACATTGCTCCTCTTCTGCCTCACTCTTGCTGCTATGCTCAATGTGATCGCTCCTCTGGCTTCTCTGACAATGCTGACAAGGAATTAAAAAACCTGCTCATTTTCGTTACCTTAAATAATTACCTCAGGTTATGTCTCCTCTGCCCCCCAACTTACCTTGGCTTCTCCCTCCAAAATTGCTCATTTTGTTCTAGATGCACCCCTACAAAAACCCAAAAAGTTAAATTAACTCAGGTTTTCTGTCAAAGTGTCTCCTCTGTCCCTCTCAACTTTTCCCCCTAGAAATGGCCAGTCTGTTCCAGAATCATCCTTTCAGATAAAGTCGTTTTGCCTAAACTACCTCAGGTTTTCTATCTAAAGCTTCTCCTCTGACACCCCTCAACATTCCTCGCTTTTCTGCCCACGATGTCCCTGCTCTCCCCTGTACATGATCTCCACTTGCACCTTCAGTACACAGCTCTCTGTTGTCTCGGCTTCACCGGGAAGCTCCGAACCACCCCCCCCCCCCATTCACCGCGGGAATTCTCCACAAGTCCTGTGTGGCCCGCTGAGGCTCCCGCCTCGTCCCTTGCCTCTGTCCGTCCCTCCATAACAGCACTGAGGTGTCTCCCAGACCCACCGCCAAACTCCAAAAAGCTCATGATGGCCTCATGTCCGCATTTCAGCCCGTGGGGCTGCTCTCTGTCCGTCCGTCAGCCCCGGCAGTTTGAATCCCGCGCCGCCTCAGCCGGACCTAAACGAGGCCGCAAGCGCCGAGGTAGCGAGCGCCGGCCCAGAGACGCCCCCTTGCGGCGTAGCGGCGGCACTACCGCCCCTATCGGCCTCTTCGTGCCGCTTCTCGCCCAGGGCTTCAGGGCCCGTAGCGACCCACCAGAACCCAGCCCCGACAACCGCCTCTGCCTCCCTCATCCTGGCACCGTATCTCTCCCTTCTCTGTCCCCTGATCACTTGTCCCGACAGGATCCTGGAGGCAGCACCTTACCAACAACCCACTACCCTCTCCCTAATTTAGCCCCCCGGTGACTCTCCACAGGCTATCCCAGAGCAGAGGCCCTCTCAGTTCCTTTATTTACCTCCAAAACCTCAAAATAATCACATGTTCATGTCCAGATTTCCATGTGTTCCCTAAAGATGACTATGACATAATCACCCTCATTTTAATCTTTCCCACATTTTTGCTGCTGCTTTCCCAGAACAAGGGCTTGGGCAGGATCGTTCCCCCACCACTAACGTTCCAGACTGGACACATCGGTCAACATTCCAAATGGATCGTATAGCTTTGCACTGGTTTTTGATCGCTTTGCATAGTCAAAAAGAGCTACAAAAGTTCACGAAATCAGGTTGGTTCTCTATAAATTTTTATTATTTCTTTTAAACATGTCTCTGATCTTGCCACCTACACAGAAGTCAGCAGGAAAAAGAACATGGGACCTCCAGGGTCCCAGGGACTTGAAACCAGTGTCCAACACACAAACCTGAAGTAGAACCCCCCAAGCAAGGCACAGCAGGACTCCCATTGCCAATTCAATAATTATCTTCTTAGAAATTCCTGGCACCTTTGCAAGTCAAAGAGCTGATGCTTAGTGCAGCTAGAAGTTCTCACCCAGGATTTGTGTGCCCACTACCAGGTTGGAGGTCCTGTGCCTACCTGAAATGCTGAATCAGTGTGAGTTCAATCTGATGAGTCAGGTGTGTTCCAGAACTTTATTTTTGAAGGCAGCAGCATTGTCTAGCAGGTTCATGCCAGATGGGTGGTCATCTGTGCTCCTGCAGCTGACACAGTCAGCACACACTGCTCTGCTTGTGCCAGCACATGGGACTGGAATGTGTTTGTGCATTGGTCTGGGTAATGCTTTCACTGCCAGGTGATCCACCACCACATGAACCCAGCATTAACCGATGCAAACCAGCTGTCTCCTACAGCTGTACCCTACAGAGGTACTAGAAATCCTATTGAAATGAAAACAGCCTCAAGGCAGAGGTCAGCTTTACAGTAGGTGATATGTGGATACCAGTGGTGACACATTATGCTAGGTCCAGCAGAACCACTCCAGTTGGTTTTCTAGGCTTTTCACAGCAGAATTTTGTGCCATGTGTGAGACCCTAGTGCCTGTTGCTAGTGAAAAAATGCATTTGACTGGGTGGGCTGCCTACAATGCTCTTGCCCTGTTCCAGGGATCAGGCTCCCACTCGCTGCTCAGCACTAGGAGCCCCTTTTGGCTCCACTGGTGCTTATGAAGGGGTGGCATGGGCAGCACAAAGGGCCCAGGAAGTCATGTGACTCAGGGTCACACCAGGTTTAAACCACTAGGAAAAGTCATAGCAGTATTTATCCCAGGTAAGAAGATTGGTAATTTGCCTAACTAAAGCCACTAACACAGGCTTAACCATCCAAGGGGCATCTCAGTGCTGCAAAATGCTTCCTCCCAGCCCCAGGTTAGACTCTGCATCCCCCAGGACCACTGATATTACCTGGCAAAACTGGTCCAGGGAGCAGGTCACACTAACCCAGAGCAGCTATGCTCTCAACCTCAACAAACCAGGGGAAAATTTATCATTATGGGCTGTTGCAATATTAAATTGCAATTCGTCTTCTTTCAGCATTCCCTGAGGCTCCCAAAGATCTCCCAATTACAGAGAGATTTCTCTCTGAAATTTTAATCCTGAATGCATTGTGGACACTTGAAGCTCTCAGAGCACAAGCAGAAAGCCCCACTCACTGCAACAAAGCCTTTTATAGGGAATCCTAGCTCCTATTTTTATGTAATATTTATTGGGATGCTGACAAAACCCTAATGAAAAGAGCACCAGTGGCCCTACTATAATAATAAAAAAAACAGAAGAGGAACGCTAAGCTTTCTTTGGAGAAACTTGCACGGTCTGCCTGTTTGTTCTGGTTTATGGAGCTATTCAATGTGGTATTGTTCAGAGAAAGCAGAGTTTATAGGAATGTGTTTTTTCTGTGTAGTGCTACAAACCAAGAAAAAAGTGACATGTGAAACTAAAGGGCCAAAGGGACTGATCATTGCAAAACGTAGCTGAAATGACTGCATTTCTTTTGTCTTCTCTTTTCCTCTCCTGCCCCTAGCTATAGCAAAAAATGAGATGAAATCACATTTGATATTTCCATAATAGAAGAAAAGTTGACCATGAATCTCACACAAAAGTGAGTGTCATATATTTGCATGAAGTATAAAAGTGATACAGGTTCCAGGGATACCCCATGTTGAAGGGTTTAAATAGGAGTTGCATTCCCAAGGCAGACAGTCAGATTTAATTTACACCAGGCAGTAAGGTAGAAGTGCCGGAAAAAGCACTGTGTCTGTGCAAAAAAGATTCATCCTTCAAAACCTGTTCAGACAGTGCTTCAGACACAGCTCAACAGTCCTTTTTAATGTTTTCAGACATGGCAGGCTCACACATGGAGTGGAGGTCTAGCTCTTTTGTTTTGATGAGGTCCTTTCTCAAAGAAAAACAGTTATTATCCTCTCACATTAATTATTGGCAACTGTCTGGGTGTAAGCTTTACCTTTTGTTCCCAGAGTTAGCTGAAGTGGGTCAATTAAATCTAAATGACTGTACTATTTGGGGTACAGTTGGTTATTGCAGGCTGTCAGAAAGCCGAGAAATGTAAATCTGGAAGACAACCTTAGATGACAAAGACCAATTCAGGAAAGACTGTCCGAACCTCTTTTGCTGCAAACACCAGTCTCTAGCTCATGGCCAGAGAGATCTGTAGCAGCACAGAGCAGTAGGGAGCAGGACCTTGGAATTAAACCTTACAAGAGACGTCAAGGGCAACAGAAAGGGCTTCTTCAAATACATTGCAGGTAAAACTAAACCTAGAAGCAATATAGGCCTCTTTGCCAACCTAGACAATTCAATGGTTCTATGATTCTGGGTTAATATTAAGGCAAGAGGAGCTTCATTTTCTAAGAGGTGAAAAAAATGCTACAAAAGAAAAGGAAACTGCTTTCTAAACATTTTCAGTATGGAAATTGCTTCACTAGAGCTTTGGGATTTAGCTCAGATCATCCTGAAGTTCTCAAAAGTCAGTCTTTGATAAATGGTGGGACAAATAAGTCCCAAACAAGTTTCTAGCTATCCTATGATGCTCCTCCAACCTTGCACAATAGTATTTATGGGGAGCAATAAAGCTGGCTGAATTACTAATGTACTGATCTTGTATCCTGTTGCTGAGTATTTTGGGGTGAATAGTCTTTTTGTTTTAGGCTTTGGAAGACTTTACCTCTCACTAAATATGTGTTTGGTGTGGATCTCAGTGAATGTGGACCTGTAAGGAAACAGAATAGTAGGCTTCAGTCTTCACAAAGGAAACATAACAATGTGCAGCTGAGGCTGCCAAATGTGTTCTTCAGAGATGCACTAGAATTACATGTAGAGCCTCAAATGCTTCAGGGAGAAAGGGATTTAATCTTGGTGAAAGCTGGCTGTTTAAATGTGCATGTACTTAAATGTGCATGTTTATACCCACCCGTATACATGTATCGATAAGCATTAAACCCTGAATGTTGTTTCTTCTCACTCAGTGTCAGTGGAAGGTTGTCTCTAGGCATTGTGGCAATGTAGCAAAGCACTAACAGAGGAACAATTAATTTAGCTGTGCTCTGCATGGCCACATCCAGAGACAAGAGTTTTCCTTTGTGAGTAGTTTGTATTCCATGGATTGGACAGACAAAAAAAACCCAGTGAAAACCTACATTACTCTGATCTTTCAGTGCGTGGATTCACAGCTTATCACATCCATTCTGTCCTTGTTGGATTTGTACCTGCTGAGTTACCTGGCTGAGAGATAATTTTCATTTTGTGAGGACAGTAGTAACCATAAAAGATCCTTGCAACATCATTTTGAACTGGATATCTCTATCTTTGCTTTACTGTGAGGAACACAGACAAAGCTTAAGGGAGCAGTGATGATTAAGTACTACTGGATGTTTCTTCAGTTCTGTATGTGCCAAATGGAAAAAATGAGAATTTTTTTCTCCACTTCTTGTCATATTTAAACTTCATGCTTTTGAGGGCAGCATCTGTCTCATTAGCACAATAATTAGTGCCATGGCACATTAGAGAGAGCCCCATGGCACTTCAGAACAGCTGCTAAGTTTACCTGAGGATACAAAGGTATAGCAATAGCAGACAGAACCAGATTTGTTCTACTCACTGTCTGTGTAAGCCAGCTTCCATAAGGATGCTGTACTATGCCCTTAGCATCCCAGAGAGCGAATTTCAAGGACAGCAACTTGCTGTCATTTGCATGGCTTCCAGCGTGATGTACAGTTCGGTTGAGGGGCACAGTGTGTGTAGGGATTTATTATGTCTGTTTATCTGCATCCTTATCTGCACAAACCCACAAAGCTGTGCCAAAAGGTAGGCTGAAGAGAATTTTCTAGCTTTCATCTCCGGCATTTTTAGTTTGTAGACTTCAAAAAGAAACAATAAAAGTCATTAATAAAATTAGCAACCCTTCTGGCCCAGTAAACAGAGCTAATATACATTTCTAGCATTATATTAGCAACAATGCACTCCGTATGCTCATGAAGGCTACAGGGTACATTTCCATGTAAACAGGCAAGATAGCCAGCTTCAAATATTTGGAAGAAATGTTTATTTAACAACTGAATACATGCTAAAAGAAATAATTTACAGCAGCAGTTTCATTACATTTTTTTCTCTCCAGTTTTCTAGTTCCCATCTGAATTGAAGTGATAAAAACAGAAGTAGAATTATTTACTACCCAGTGAAGAATGCGCTTAAAGAGTAAGTACATAACTTCGGCACTGATATAGCAAATAAACCAACTTATCACCTGTGTGGTAAAATCTTGCATTTTAGTATTATGCTGAACACACCAAAGTGGAGTACCTCTAGATAACAGTACTTTACACTGTACCTTCTTATCTAGTCAAAAATATTTACATCTCTTATGGCTAATGTGTAGGTAGCAAAAACTGAACTATTTAAACACATACCATTGATAATCACTAAATAATACATAAAAAGGATCAGTAAATGCGCATTCACATGCATTTAATTTAATTTTTTTTACATAGTGACTTTACTGGGTCATGAAGATTTAACTCTGTTCTGCAAAGACGTATATTTTCTCAGTTTGATGTTATAGTTAAACATAACAATACACTTTTTAGGAGCCATTGAACAAATTCCCATCTTCAGTGATCCATGCAAGTGCAAAGTGTAGATGAGTACGAATACAAATTGATGCATTTTTGTTCCTCGCAAATAGATATTTTAAAGCAAATCAAAATATATCTTTCTGCTTATAAATGAAATACTTTACTTCTCTCCAGCTTAAATGCAATTTTTTAATATTTCCTAAAGTCTGTAACTAGAGGTTTAGAGGGTTTGCTTGATGATTTACAGTTTATCTTCAAAACTTACGTTGCTTTAAACAGTAATGACACAAATGGGAATATGAATTTTACTACAGGGCATTTTTCTATAAATGTATTAAGGCCTACATTCTTTGAAAAAAAATCATTTCACATCAGGACTGAACGCTGTTTTAAACTAACCAGTATATGAACCTGAAAATATGAAATATGAAATAAACGAGACTACTCATGTCAGTGAGGCTATGATTGAAAGTTGCAAGATTTGATCATACCAATTGTCGGGTAAAGACATGGCAATTTCTGTTATTTTGTTCCCATAGATTATCTTTCTCTGTACAGAAGAATACATTTTAGAATCCTGACTTAATTCAATCTGTTTCTTCTTCAGGGTGGTGAAAAAGATTGGGTATTGTTTGATTTTTTTTGAAGCAAGTTGCTATAAAACTAGTTGCTATGAGCATGGTAAAGAGGTCAGATAATATGCAAAAAGAAAACAAAGTCATTTAGATTCTGCTTAAATCAATCTGTATTTTTCTCACTTAAATCTCTGAGGTTCATTTAAAAACTGCTTCCTTTTCCATGCTACACAATAGCCTTATACAAAGGCTGAAGAGTGTTCTGTGATTACAATTAAATAATCCAGCTGATAACAATGCTCAGAAATTAATCATAAGCTGAGCTGAAAAATTAATACTTCTGTAGAGGGAAGCACATAGTTCAACCTATGTTTTAATTCATCTCTATTCAGCACATCATGAAAGTATGGGAATTTAACAGCATATTAAATTTACAGGAGTCAATTTAAATGTAAGATACACTTAAAGTTGCTTTAAAACTGAATTCCCAAGTGCTTTCACAAATCACGGCCCTACAGCGTTGTCTATTAAATTAATTTCTTGCTAAGGAATTAAACGACAAAAAAAAAATCATCTTGCAAGTTCATCCCCTGTAAAAGACTTAAAGAGAACTAAGGTTACTGGGCCATTAATGACAATACACTTGCTGTGGAGGCAAGAAGCCAAGGCTTCACTAATCAGGATACATGATTTAGTGAGTGGCAAGGAGACTGGGACATGTTGTGAGAGAAGCTGTCACAGCAGTTGTGTTGCATTGTACCTGATAAGGCTGATAGTGTAGTGATTAATAAATTAAATAACCTGGAGTGAATAACAACAAAACAGATCAGTCATCAATACAAACACACTTTCATATAAAAGCTCCTTTAGCATACTAAGGACTTTGTTGTAGTAATTTTCCCCACAATGACATTACTTGAAATTATGTCATTTACAGACTCTACCAAGATAAAATATGGGAGGCTGGAGAAAGATGATCTCAAAAGAACTGGACACCATAGAACTGGGGACCAAAGGCACATCTGTGCTGAGGTGAATAAATCCACTACTTATAACCCTAAACTGACACTTGTGGTGCAAGTACATTGTCTGTTTTACCCTGTTGCTCTCCTGTATATAGAATAAGACAGAAGTGCAGGACCAAATTATCTGTTAGTATAAACTAGTCTTAAGCTGAACTTCACCAATTTACTACTGCAGCAGACTTCGCCCACAGATAAAACTGTCCCTTAGATTATAAAACAGAGATCTGGCTGGTTACTATTTACATGGCCTAGTGGTGCTTTTTTTGATTTGAGTGATCTGGCCCACAGAAAGAATGGAGCACTGGGAATCAGTAGTGTGGACATATTTCTACCACTGAGCTGGGAACAAAACTCCTTAAACTGAATGTGAGCTTTGCTCATGAATATATGACAGCCTATGAGCCACAGTATTTAAATATTAGCAATCACAAATATTTACGAACCAAGAAAGCAAGATTGTAATTTGTAGACGGTATTTTAATGCTATTTACTTTTTTTAATAAAAATATACAACTGAAAATCAATGCTCTCCTCTTCATTGGTTCAATCCATAGTAAGTTATTATACAAGTCGAATCATTTCATATACCATACATAGAAATAAAGAATGCAGAAGACTTCCATGCTATACAGCGACTTTCATGTTAAAATAGCTTAGTTTTAAAATTGTTTTGAAGTTATATTTCATATAGTTACTGAAAGGGGAGGAGGTTAACTGCAACGTTACTAGATCCCCTGGAAGATTTTCCAAACAAAAGAGTAAAGCAGCTCATAATTTGAAGTTGTCTTTTTTTTCCTCTAAACCAATAATTAGAAAGTACAATATTTCTAAGACAAAAAGTCTAATCTATTTTAGAAAAGAGCTAATGTTTTGCGGCATATTTTTCATGGTACACTTAAATTATAGTTTTAATAAAATACATCTTTAGATCAAAGCTGAAAGAAGTCATCAGTAGTAGGCCAGTGTACTCCACATTTTTTGTTCTTCCAGATGATGGATGGCTTATGTTGTTCAGATTTCCACAAACAATCTCATTCAGTGTTGTTTTTGTTTCTTCTAGTACATATAAACAGGAGAACTGGTAGACAAAACAAGAACAAAATCCTTGTGTCCAATCATGTGTTTAGACGTTCATCAGCTTAATGAGTTCATGCAGTTTTATATATAAGTCTAGAAATAGTAGTGCTGATGATGAAAGGTGAGTTTTGTTTTTCTTTAAGATGACAGCATGAAATACAGCATTTTGTTTATAGCTCAGGCAAAACAGAAAGCAAAACTTGCCTGCTGAACACTTGCAGAACTTTTCGAGCAGTAAGCTAGGTCCGGGTGAGTTACCATCCTTGAAACTCTGGTCTTTCTGGTCTTAGAATCACCACAGAGAGGAAGGACTTACTAGGAAAGTTAGAAATGGATTTTATTTAAACCTGGTGAAAATTGTTTGAACTTTTCACTCTTGTAAACATCCGCGTAATGCCATGAAAAAGTTCATGAATATTGCATTTTTTCCAGTTATCTGTCTATACAAGTTTCTACTTGGATGAGGTTCCTAGAGGTAATTTAGCTCAGACACTCCGTGGTGCCCTCTCAAATTCATGGGTCCTCCTGTTCCTACCTTTTTTATTCTCTTGTAGGTGCTTCCACTTATTTGTATTCACTTGTGCATTGGCAGGCCTTTGTCGACGTTGTTTGCGGTCTCTTTTCCAAACCTGCTCACAGAACTCATCCATTGTGTTGAGATTGGGGTGATTGATTAACTGCATGAAGTCTCTATACCAGATCTTTTGACTGGGGGTCATGCTATTGGTAGCATCCTTGGTCTTTGAGGCATCACCATCATCTTCTTTATGGAGCAGCTCTTCCAGGTGGTCAGTATCAATTACTTCTAGGGTCACTTTGAGCAAAGTTTGCATGAAGCCATGCTCCACAGCATGACAAAGATAAACACCAGAGTCTCTTCGTTGAAGACTTCGTAGCAACAGGCCCTGTTCTGTCCGGATTACACGATCATCCACTTTTATCTGCATTGGAGAGAAGTGGGAAGGAATTTCAATAGTTATCCTTCGCATACATGCAACATGATCATCTAACCATTCGAGTTCCTTAGTACTGCTTCTTTCAGGTGGTGAAACCTAGCCAAAAACCCCTGAAATCACATGAATGGAACAGTGCTCGCAGTCATCTGCAGTTATAGAAGGCTTAAATACTCCAGAAAAACTACCGATGTAAGGCAAAGAATTTAGGGAGTTGCAATTTTACTACTTAGTTCCTATTGCTGCTGTATCAACTCTGTTAAATGGGCTTGTCGGTAAGAGAACGTTTAAACCTATAAGCAGCGGAGTCAGCATGGATGCAGTTGGCTATATTACAAGGTCACACTTATCATTATCTTTTAGTCAAGCTCAGATATATTTGTAGTAAATTTTATATGTCTTCCTATTACTCCTTGCTTCAAAAGCTCTTATGCATTGAAGTGGCTTCTGCATAAATGAAGAATTAAAGAAACTACAAGGATTCAATCTCAAATGTTTAATAAACAGCAGCTGTCCAAAATGCTATAATGCTGTATTTTCAAAAAGAATTACTACCTGGAATATAACTATTTGAGTGCACGTGCTGCTGCAGGCAGAAAAGGCACAAACCTGTTTGATGCTCTCTTCATCAAGAATACATTCTAAACATTTTTTCACTTATGCAAACAAAGGAAACAGCAAAAACATTTACAGCTGCTAATGTAACTAAGGATTTAGTACATACTTTTAAAAAAAAGCTTCAGAGTAGTTTGGATGTATTTACAAATACTTGGATGCAACAAACAAGTTTTTGTTTACTAGCTTGAGATCCCTACCTACCAGAATAGTTATTCTCAATATACATGTGTGACTTAGCTTGATAGTAGCATGACTTGAAAACCTGGGTGAGTAATAACACAAGAATGCTGGTGACAAGAGAAGAAGAAAAATTAAGTATCAGCTTAATGTAATGCAACCAGGGAAATCAGTGGGTTTGCCTCTATAAATATTGCTTTGGATGAAAAAAATGTCCACGTTTTCATACTCTTGTGTCCGCTGTGTTTTACAATTCTTCTTTCTGTCTCTGTTATCTGCAGTAAAGCCTTAAAGCTTAGGAAATGCTTTTGTCTGACTGAGTTCATTAGATGAATGCATTTAGACTTTTTCTCAGAGGCAATTTCAAGGTCTTTGTTAAGATCTGTTATTAAATATGGTTCAATATAATCCTTGTATGATGCTTTAGGTGGCACTTAGATAGCATGTTAATTTCTGAGACACCTAATGGAAAACTGATGTGTTTTGCAAGGGGTCTGGCCAGGGAGAGGATATGAGTATTTTTTTTGTATCAGTCTGTAAAACATATTAGAGAGCTGATGGCATTTTATGGTGATAAAGAATAAGATGAAGAAAAACAGAAATTATAAAATTCCAGATAAATTCTCCTGAGCTAAAATACGGATGTACATTATTCTGGGAAGGACTCAGTTTCAAGTCTATCTTCATAAGAAAAGTAGTTACATTTCGGTGTTTTCTACTGTACCTCTTCTTTGCGGTCATCATTTTGTTTCTGGAATTGCCAGTAGACTATGGCACGCTGAGATTTTGGACTACACTCAAGAAAAGTACTGCTATTCTCTACTCCATAGATAATCTTTTCCTCCAGGGTATGACCGCTTGGGTTATCTGTAAAGCAAGGAAAAAAGAAAAAAAAACTCAAAAAAGGAATTAAAATTACCAGGAAAGAAAACTCTTAATTGCTTAATGAATCTGTTTATTTAGAAATTTGGGTTCCTTAAGGTGTTTAAAGATAAAAGAAAAAAATGTCTTGATTTCAGTAGAACATTTAGAAAATCTCCATCAACTATGTCTGCAAGGATCCCTGGTAGCTTTTTTAAATTTTATTTTTGTATTTTATATCTCAGCAGCTGTTAACATCTCAATATGTGAAGTTAATACATTTCATTGTGAAATTTTTTGTAAACCTCATCATTATTCATCAAGGAAAACATCTACAACATAGCAAGAATTTTTAATAGCAAATTCTATGCAGGGAGAAAGTTCAGGGTGTAGTTGCAGAATGTCCCTAATGATCCCTCCTGGGTTCTATGATCATAATACCTTAGAGCAAAGTAATAAAATATTAGGCTATTTAAAAGTAGCATAGTGTGTTTAGATTATATGGCAGTGCAGTTTGCTGAAGCTGTTCATGACCAGGAACAATGTTTTTGAGGAAACAATCTTCAATAAATAATTTCCTCTCATACTGATATAATTTCTGGAAATGTAATGAAGTTAATAATCCAGATATTACAAGAAGGGAAAAAGAAAGTTAAATAAATTGCTACATTTTATAACAATGTTTCAAGTTATTAATCAACTTGCTGGAAACATCACACAGCTATAGAACTTAAATGGTAGCACAGAGGCTACCAGGTATCTTATTTCAGTTCTCCACCTTAGTCCTTTAAAATGGACTTTAGTGGCAACAGTACAATGATCCTGCAAAGTAAATGGGGAGGAAGGGGTTGGTAAGCTATTAAATTCTGTGTTGATCTCACAGGGTTTCCTGTCGCTTTGCCATTATTTGTGGTTCTTTCAATTTTCTCCTTTTGATCTCTAGCAGTAGAAAACTTCAGATAACTTCTTCTGACATGTTTTAACAGGGAAATGATGTCTAATTAAAATTAGCTGAGATAAATCTTTTGTCAAGTTTTGTTTGCTTTCACTGTGTCTTTACCATATTGGCCATGTTGTTTAGCAAACACAGGCTGTTTGTTACATGACAGATAACAGTAAAAAATAAAACTGAGCTCCTGGTTTATGTTAATACAGCAGTCTTATGTCTTCATAATGACATGCAGCTCTGAGAAGGGATGGGAGAAAGGATGTAGGAGAGAATAGGAACCAGAGCCTGCCCAGTTCTCAGTAAGGAAACGTCAAATGGCCTATTAACAGTAAACAGGGAACTGGTTAGCTTGCTTTCCACTGCTGGATTGTAAACCTCTCCAGCAAGTAAGTGGGGTGCTATATAAACAACTAAGTGAAACAACTTTTATGACATCTCTCAGAAACCACATCCCTATGAAGAATGTCAGTGCAGCTTTGGGCTGGGGGTAAAGCAGCAAGAGAAAGATAGGAAGGCTGGAAGGGAATGCAGCCAAGGGTACCAGTGGAGCACAGTGGTGTAGTGGTGGAGCATAGGTGTATTTGTGTCAATGAAACATAGGAACTGGAAGCATGTGAAAAGCTTAACATTAATTTCTGTTTGAGAAGTAGAAGTGATAAGATACAGACTGCAAATGCCGATGTACTTACTTTGTTGGGTGCTCTAACTTAGGAAGAGAATTCACATGGCTAAGCAGGCAGCCAGAGACCCTCACACAGTCAGCAAGAGGCAGCTTCATATAAGAACTGGGATCCACAACAGACAGCACATGCAGAGCTGCAGCACAAGTTAGTGGGTAGGAAATGTCCCCTTTCATAGCCTGGGACACATATGTTACTACTCCAATGATGACTTACTGTGAAATGGAATTTTACAGGCTTCCAGAATAAAGGATGGAAACACAAGGAATTCACTCTAGGATGCATGCTCTGTTCCAGTTCCTGTCTCCTAGACTTCATGAACTTTAAATCATGGTTGCAGAACTGCCCAACTTCAAAAAGGGCAATCAAGTAATTTGAGTACTTTATTGAAAGGCCTTTGACTAATAAGGTGGTTTGCAGCACCACTTAGCTATATTTTCCTGAAAGCAGCATTCTCCAATGGAGTTACACAGGAGCAGAGCACATGTAACACTGGTCTCCAAATCACAGAATCATTCTGGTTGGAAAAGACCCCTGGGGTCATCAAATCCAACCATCTACCCCTATGGTTCACCTCTAAACCATATCTCTCAACAACTCATCCAACGAACTTTAGCCATCCACAGATGGTGACTCAACCAGCTCCCTGGGGAGCCACCTCCAGTGCCTGACCACCCTTTCTGTGAAAAAACTTTTTTCTAATATCAAGTCTCATTAGATCCAAGGAAGCAGTTGTCTAGTTCCTAAATATCATTACAAAAATAAGTATTTATTTGGCAAGGGTCCTACTGCCCATGAGAAGTATCATAGTTTTAAGTATGTAGAGGAGTTTCTGCTGAAAAATGTAGGCACCTAGAATAAACTTAGAATCAAAGAATCAAAGGTCATCTGGTCAAACACCCTCTGCAATGAGCAGGGACATCTTCAGTTTGATCAGGCCGCTCAGAGCTCCATCCAACTTAATCTTGAATGTTTTCAGGAGTGGGAATCTACTACCTCTCTGGGTAACCTCTTCCAGTGTTTCACCACTCTCACTGTAAAAAATTTCTTCCTTCTATCTAGGCTAAATCTACCATATTTTCATTTAAAACCATTACACCTTGCCATACTGCTACAGGCTCTGCTAAAAAGTTTGTCCTTTTCTTTCTTACAGACCACTTGTAAGTTTTGAAAGTCCACAGCAGAGCCTCTCTCAAAGCCTTCTGTTCTTCAGGCTGAATAACCCCAGCTCTCTCAATCTTTCTACATAAAAGAGGCTTCCACCATTCTGAACATTTTTACTTTGTAAGTATGCTTAGTATCTAAGAAGCTGGACATAAGTGTTCATGGTGTTATCTTGATGGTAGGTACTTCGGGCAGCATCTCTAAATTCTGAGTGTTTTCTTATTCTGGTCAGTGGCATTCTAACGTTTTAGAGATCACCACAGAAAGTGGCTTCAAATTTCCTTACAGCTCCAGAAAACACAATATGTGTGACAGTCACGCAATGAAAGGAATTATTTAATAGATCATTCAGATTGCATTTCTGTGATTTAAGGCTGCAGAACACAGGTCTATAGGTCTGTAACATTTATGTAATATTGAGCATGTGGATTGCAAGAAAGTAAGCAATGTGATGGAATAATCACAGAATCAGAGTGCAGCTTTGGGACTGAGGGAGAAACTGAAGAGACTAGGAGGACAAATGAAGGTCTGGGAAGTTTAGAAGAGCAGCTGGGGGAGTTAGAAAATTATAGAAGTCATGATGTTGCTTATGAAACTCTACCCAAAATCCTGTCTGAGAGCTGTAATTCCCAAAATGAACCCAACAGCAGTATCAGTTTACTACCCTGATAAATAACCTTTAAATACATAATTTTTGACATAACCAAAGAAGTATGAAAGGCTAAGCACTTATACCCAGATTGCTTTGCAGATGAATGAATCGCACTATACAGTTTAATTCAGAGTGATTCTTTGAGCTTCCCTTGGGATAAATCACCTAAAAAATTTGCTTCTTCCTTTACAAGTTTTTTTTTTAATAACTTGATTCATTTCTCGATACCACTAGTAAGTTATGCTTAAAAAAACATTCACTCTTTATCTGATACAAAGAGTACCATGCTTTTAGCTTTAAACATTAATGTCTGTCCAAACACCTGTACAATTAGCTCCCTCTAATGTTGCTCTGTGGTCATTTTTTTTACTACTCAAAGGTATTTGCACTAAGGACAACTGAAAGGGCTCCCTAAACCTTATTAACACCATTATTGCTTCAAACTGATCTTAAACTAAGTTTCTGCAATGTCTTTAAAAGTGAGATATACACTAAGAAATTGTAGTTTTGTCTTGTTTCTATTGGTCCATGTGGAGAATGAGCTAGCAGTTACTGCAAAGGAAAGTATAGACATGACTGCTGGAACTAATTTTTGGCCATCGATAAACCAAATTCTTCATCTGTTGTCCAGGAAACCAGTAGTCATAACCACGTAAAAACTCAGTGCAAGCTGGCACAGGATGTTTATGGGCCACGAGGTTGTCTTTACAATCCATGATAACGTGGAAATGGCAAGTAAATAGAGAATAATTTTATAGATTTCAATTCAGAATTAATTGACAGAAAAGTAGCTCAAGAACAATCTAAAATATTCATTAAGTACTTTGATGACATCTCCTTAAAGTCTAGTACCTAGAACTGCACTCCTTCAGCGTTTTTTATAAGTGACTGTTTCTTCTAATCACACTGTTTTTATGTTAAGTAAAATGCTCTCATGCTTGCTGTGCTCATTTTGACCTTTTCCTGACCTTGAGTCCTTACCACTGTTGCAACGAAAAAACTCTGATGGATTACTCTCTTCACTTTGTATGAAAGATATCTCTTTAGAAAATACATTTACCAAAAAGTCTGAAGAATTTTCAAATCCGTTTCTTGTTTATGAAGATAAAGAACAGGCCCACGGTTGTATTAAACACAGCTAGCAAAGACAGGGGAATGTTAAAAAAACCTGGACATATGGTAGCCCAGACCATAATTCTACCCATGAGCAAAATGTCCAGATATTAAAGTAAAAAAGTAAAGCTAAGACAAGCTTGTGCAGGTTATAAAACCCACATTTAGTGCCTGACTAAATTCTCCTATTGGGGAACTAAAAATGGCATCTGAACCCCAATATATGAATGGTCTCATCTGCACCATACAAGCATCACTAGATACTGTGCAACTGCGAATCTGCGAACTTTCTACTAGTGCAGTTGACCAGTTCAAATCTAAACTAAGTTGTGCATTCACAAGTTGTCTAAATGTGATAACTACGCACTGATCATAGTCTATTCACACACATTTCTAAACCCTTTTCCCCACGGAGCAGCTTGGCCTAAGTCTGAAAATCAAACAGTAAAAAGAAAAGCTATAGTCATTTGAGCCGTCAGTTTCAAATGATTAAAAAGAACGAGAAAACTGTTACTGAAACCGAAAAAACCCCCACCCTGTTACTGTAAAAACGTACAACTTTGGACTGTTTATTGTTCTTGCTATGACTGGAAAGTCTTGAGGGTTTTGAGATATTTCCATTTCCATCCACTCCTTCTGTATTTATCCCATAAACCTGTCCAGTGGTTAAAATTGTTATAGTATTACAAACACGAGTAATCATTTTTTCCAGCAGAGGGAAGTATTGCCTAAGTGTTCCCTCAACTCAGAGCAAAATGGACATTCTTCATTTTCTGAGAGGAGATCTTCTGAAGATTTTGGCAACAAATTAGTAACTGTGAGAACTTTATCAATCAAACAATTCAAGAAACAAAGACCTGGTAAATAAACAGTGAAAGTGGAATGATACACAGGAAACAAACCCAAAAGATCTTGAAGAAAACCCATGCTGAAAGCGCACCGGACTAGCCTTCTGCAAGGAACAGACTCTTTTCTAGGAATCCTAATATGTCTGGTTTGGTAAGTCGGTGTTATCACGTAAGTAAAGCAGGGAAATATAAATGCTTTCAACTGTTAACTTCATTAAAAACCCCCACAACGTTTTCTAGTGTCTGATCCAGGCCATTGTAAGCAATCTAAATTGGGATAATGATGTATTATATTCATCTTTCCCAGATGTTCAAGACCATTTCACCAACAAATCATTCATGTTCTTCCTTCTCTTCTCATGCAGTCTGTAAATTACATACAAATTAGTTCTACTTCAGTTGTACCCATAACTCACCGTGATGCTGCAGGTCTGAGCAGTGGGTAAGCGGGTCCCCATTTCGGATGTCTTGTCGCCTAGTACGTCTGTAAATATATTTGAAAACTGTTAGTGACCTCCTCAGTGGTCAGTGTTCACATCTGCCATGACTGAGGAGGAACAAATGGAATATATACACATAAAATGACGTATATCATAAGCGCACCTAAACTATACTAGGAAGAAAATGTATTGTTACTGCTATATTCTGTGCATCATCATGGTTTGTATGGTCAGCCTTTACTCTTACAAGCAATGTCTTCAGAAGCTGTAAATGCGTGTATCTTGTACTGAGCCTGTGAAGTTTGTTTTAGCTGCGTTGGCAGTTCTGATCACAGACAAATTCATTACTTGATTTATAGATACAGGCAGGCACTGCTAAGAGATAGGGGTACCTGCAGTACAGTTTAACATACATCAGAAAATGTGAAGAAGCCACAGCTTTTCTGAAAGTAGCAAAGAAATATCAAGGCATCATTTAGCTACAGTGAAAAGGTTATGATGCATGACTTTGAAGAATGTCACAGTGCTGCAATTTCCACAAAATCTAAATTATAATACATAGATCGTTTCAGCCACTACAGAGTTCACAAATATGTTTCTGATAGAACTTTATCCAAAACTGCAAATATCTTCATCTTTAGAATAAACACCTTGAATAGGAAGATTTTGAAATGTCACTTATTTAATCTTTTGTAGCTTGACTCTGATTTCTAGCTCTTATTGGATGCCCGCTTAACACAGTATATTCCTTCCCCAGCTTGATCTCCACTGGCTCTTTTGGAAAACATAATGATCTGTGCTAAAAAAATGTTGTATTTCACAGAAGAAAGCATTTTAGTAGTGTTTTATTTTGCATTTGTTTTTCTCTCTTTGTCTGCTCCTATTTTTATTTAAATAGCTGCGACACAAAATTCAAACTGAGCCAGAGAAAAGCATTTAATACAAAAAAAAAAGAGAGAGAGAGAGAAGAACAAGGCAAACAAAGACGTGTTTCAAGTGTGAGCACTTTACTTTAAGAACCAGGGAAAGCCCGAGGGCTTGCAAAATTAGAGGAGAACAAAAGAGGATTAGGCTGCTCAACAATGCTGTGATTTCAGATTATGGCATCCAGCAACGGATATGCAAAAGTCAAGTAGCCTTGTAAAAAGCACTGTTGGTCACTCCCTAGTGACAACAGCCCACATTTTAAAAAAGCCATTGTTCTGCAGCACAGAGATCATCTCTCTCCTCTTCACTAGCCCAGTTTGCACACTCTCACTAACAGCCCAGCAGCAGCAAAGTTCTAACAGAGGCACCATCAGCTGCACTCTTCTATGCTGGGAGAGTTTAACCATTTTTATTTTTTCACTGACAACTATGGAGACGTTAAAGCTGAAGTAAGTTACAGGAAGCACAGTCACAGTATACTTCTTGCAAAAAAAAATAGTTCAGAGTGTGCTTTTTTTACATTTCTCTGAATAAAAACATCTCTAAAATTATGCTAGTTAATTAGCATACTTTAATAAGAAGGAATCTTCTGTTGATTGAGGTATGATTCAAAAATTGCACTAATCCTACTTTCACATCTCTTCATAGTACTCATTACCAATGAGTAAAAGTACACCAAAACATAAGGAACCATACAATTTAGTTACTCCTTCCTGAAGCTTAAAATGCAGCACATTTGCAGGGTACTATTTGTAGAAAAAAAGTCTGTGGAACAACTCAGATTGCTGTCAATGGAGATTGGATGAGATGTTTAGTTATAGGAATATGTCACACCTATCACCATTGTATCAAAGTGATGACTTATGAAATATTAACCAGAAGAACATCTGCATGGGGTAAAGTTTAGTGGTCACATTACAGGGACTCTGGACTGTCATTTAGACTTGTAAAATGCACACAAAAGAAAGGAAAATAAATTAAAATCATGGCTCATTAAAGCTTCTTTTCAAAAAACAAAAATCCAAACACAAAGAAAACAAAAACCAACCCCCTAAAGCAACTATTAGTGAAGCATATGTCTAACTGCCTCAGGACTCATCTCTCTCAATATTTCTGGAGCCAAAAATCACAAGGATTGATTATTAGGAAAATGTGGAGATTGAAGCTGCTTCCAGCAATGCTAGTTTGTCATATGCATGGCTGGCTTGAAGCAGTGAGTACAGCAGGTACTAGGTGACACAGAGGATCCCCCCCGTAACACAGACCTTAGCTGTTTCACTCTGCTGCTGCCAGGGGGAAAATCTGGGAAGTAAGGGGTGACAGAGGCTCTTTATTAAAGTATTGTCAGGACCTCAGGACTTACATTTTCTTCCATAGCAGCCTCAGAACGAGTAAATTCTTACATCCCAAGGTTTCCCTTGTAGCTGTACAACCCATATTAGCCCCAGTAACCTTGAGCCTTAATCTCTGTAAGAGGTCCCAGTCCCTTCACCCGTGGTGAAACAGTGAGCTCGATATGCTGTTTATTAAGTCAGAAAGAGGGATAAGAAAAACACAAAGAGCCTTATTTCTTCCATCAGTGTAGGTAGATGAATGACAGGATGATGTGCTTTATGGGTGCTTGAGATGGGCTGGGAGCAGGAATGGGTGCTAGTTAATGCTGAGAAAGGATGAGGTTCAGGGATAAAGATCAGTAGGGAGGAACAGAGAAGAGTCAGTGATTCCTGACCTTCTGGTCTCCTTCGTCTCTGCAGTACTCAGACACACTGACTTCTAACCCTTAAAACTTTCAGATCAAATCAATCTTTCAGACTCTCCTTGACAACCTCCCTGTCCTTTTCCTCTCTTTCCTTCTACTCCTTCAGAGAAAATGCTGTCCCCACCACAAATCTGAATTTAGCCCATGCAGCTGAGAAAATTTGACCAGCTCTTCTTTTGGGATGGGTTCAGTTTCTCCTTTTTAATTCTTTTCTACAGAGTTTCACAAAACGTTTGTCTCATATTAACTCTGTTTCCTGGTGCAAAATAGAACCTGATGTTCCATGAAGAGCTTTTTCTTTAGTCATCAGTACTTGTTTAGGATACATTGTAATGCAAACCTCAAAATTTTAATCCTGTCTATCTGAAAGTCCTGTGACACAAGTGATGCTCCCACCCTCCGCCACATTTCACCTCCTGCAACAACCAATTCAAACCTGGAATTCCTACATTCTCAACTAAGTATTTGCTACTAATTTTGAAGTAAAGACAAGGGATCCTTATGCTTATAAACCCTTCAACAGCTCATCCCTTTCAAAGTGAGAGGTTTAATGTGAGCACTTTTTTCTCATTTTAACCAATTTATTATGGGAACCTCATCACTACACCAATACCTGTTCTTATCTGCAAGTGATCAGTTATTCCTATTTCAGTAGCTAAGACCTGTTCAGTAAGTAGCTTACATACATTAAAATAATTTCAGAGGTAGAAGCAGGCACAGAAAATACTATTTGAAATTTTCAGATCAGGCAATTAGGGCTTGTACATTTTTAATAAAAATTGTATTTCTCAATGGCAAATTCTGTTTAACCGTTGTATTGCAAAGCCTTTAGCATCAGTTCAGAGTGAATGCAAAATAGTGATCCTTCTGATCTGGCAGCACTTAGACTTGGCAGCATCAACACATAGAAGTTACACTTTCAAATAATGAAAGTAGTTCATGGATCACAAAACATTTACTTTCCATTCATAGCCAAACACTTTATAAGCATTTCCTTTGAATTAGAATTCATGGAAATGCAGGATAATTTACTTTCAAAAGTAGTTCTTTTAATGTTAGAGAAAGGGAAGTTTTTCTTTTTGCTGTTTATTAATCAAAATGAAGTTAGGAATCTATTTCAGAGATAACTCTTTCTGGAATATTTTCTTACAACCACTTTTTAAGCCAACCCAAGAAGTAGCAGTGTTCACTTTAAATCAACCAAGACTTCACATTGCTTGTAACTCCCACAATTATGTTTTCTTTGGAAGAAAAAGGGCTCCAGTTAACCATTCCATGAAAAATCTCCAAAGCCCTCTGGTCATATTGAGACCATCAGTTAAAACAAATATCAAACCATGCAGACATCTGAGACTGTCCCTACCTCTTAGCAGTGGGGAAGTAACGTGAGCAAGATGAACCATCCCAGGCACAGTAAGGGTCTCTTGCAAGGCAACACTCAGCACATGCCTTTCCATACACATCACAGCGGTGTAAAGGAAGCTGTGAAACTCCAGTGGCTGAGCCAATGTAGAGCTGTTGCTGTTATAAAAGTAAAAATAAATAAATAAATAAATAAAGTCAAATAACCAGGTTTTTCTTGGGAAAGCATAAATAAGAAGTTACACAAGAGTACGTTAGGACCATTGCAAGTACAATAAAGGATTATGAACCTGATCAGCACTAAATGAATGAGAATTATCCTCAGAATAGAAAAAAAAATCAAACAGGAATAACTCTGACTTTTGTATGAAGCTCTTGATGGTTTCTGTAAACAGTAGGAAAAAGTACTCTTCCATTTTTTCTTTAATATTCAGATTCCTGCACTGGTAAAGCACTACAATCAGTGATAGAACAAACTCTGCTTTTGAATTTACAGAAAAAGTAATACAACTTCAATGTAAATTTTCTATATGTGACTTTGATTTGTGCATCTGTGTGGGGAAACCTAAATTAGATTATTTCAAATAGATGCTGTTATTTGTATGTCTGATAACTTGGATGCTTCATACTCTTTTCTGTAGGTCATGTATTCTAACTGAAACTTGTTTTTCACGAGTGAAGATGGCTTACTTGACTTTGGATTGAAAACAGTGTTGAGTGTAAGCAGGGAGAAGCCATGAAATAAATAAAGAAGCATGCATACAAAATGAACTGCAGCTTCATATGGCATCACAACAGAATATCTTGTCTGTCTCAATTTCCTCTCTGTTATCAAATTCATGTGCTTCGTTAAGAAGCTGGTCCCCAGAGGGACACAAGGAAACTGAACTACTGATCCCACGTGAAAGTCCAAACAGAGATATTTCTGCTTAACACTAATTCACAAAGAAAACAATAATGACAGTAGTAAGTAAATACAGTTTCCTCTGAGAGACCAAACTAGAAGCAAACCAAATAAACAGATAAACAAAAATTCAAAGGCATCATTGTTCTGTTTTGGAAACACCAACACTTTGCTATCAAAAGCTTAAAATTTGTCCCCCAGCACCCATGGCGTTAACATTTCTTTTTAGATCCCACTCCAAGCACTGCCACCAAGAAAATACAAATTTGTATTCACTTCTCTGTCTTAAAAAATGTAAAACTAGCATAAAAAATAGGACCTCAAGGCATTTTAATGAAATCCTTAATCTTCAGCTTCCTGATGTCCCAGAGCTACCATTTCCAAGGAATTCAGGGATGCGAGGTGGCTGAGGTCACCTGTCTACTAGAAATGATGAGCACTGGATATCAGCAGGCAGCAAAACCAAAAACATTCATAAAATGTGTTAACTTCTTTCAGAGGCAGCAGCTTGGCAGTTTATACAGACATATTAATTATAACAGAAACATCCCTTGCATTTGTATAAACACCAGCATTTTCTCAAGGAAAACATTACAAGGAAAGCACCCAAAAGAATATTCGTTGGTAAACTGAAAACTAAGCCCTTTCTAAAGAGCTGCTTTGGTTTATTATAGTGCCATAGCTGGCTTGTAAACCCACAGTCTCTGGTCCAAAATGACCGACCTCGCAGAGCTCTACACAAAGCCTTAATTGTACATACCAGTCCCTTGTCGGTGTTACATTCTTGAAAAGCAGATGACAGGCAGTCGACATGATAAGCTGATTCTCTCTAACTTAATCAAGGTACCCAGCTCAGGGGTGCATTCTGCTGCAAAAAGAGCAGCAATTCAAATCTTAGGTGACCTAGTAATTTCTCAAGGGATGCCTTTTCTCTTTACTGATTACAGAGGCAGCATAGGTCAAATTAGAGCTTCAGTTAAGTATCTTAAGTGTCCAGATGGTATTGATCTCAGTCCTATGTAATTGGGGCATTAATACCTATATAAGCATGTACTAATGTGTGGTACAACTAATATAAAAAACAGCCCAGAGATTGCACAAAGGGAAATAAAAAATAATATAATGGCTTCCCATGTACCTCTGTAACCAATTTTGTACAAAATTCCTCCCTGAATTCTAAAAAATCATCTTCAGAAGTAAAGAATGACCAGAAACAGATAAGAAACAGGGTTACTTAAAGAGTCTATTCGTTGTAGATAAGTTTGTAAAGTTCAGTCAGTGAACTCCAGCATGTGTTTCAGGTGCTGTACAGCCTGAAGGCTTCTGCCTTGTTTGCTGCTCTTCTGATCATGGTTTTAGACTCCAGCTGGTGATCATTATTCTGGACACTAATAATATATAAATCCAAGCACTACAGAATTCAGAAAATAGTAATAGAATGATTTACATCAATGGTCTGACCTTACTTTGCTATATCCAGTTAAACTGCCTTTTGGGCCAAGACTCTCTCCCAAGAGGTTGTTAATTTAATAAATCAGTTGATTATCAGATCCAACTAGAGGGGGAACAAGGAAAGTCATCCTCTAAAAATTCTAGTGCAAGTTTCTAAACTACAGAAAAGCTGAGAACACTAATGTTCTAAGCAACCTGCTGGTTTCTGTTTGCCTCATGGTGCTGCCCAGAATGCAGGCTGTCCCTAGGATCTTTCAGAAGCTCTCTTCCTTGCCTTTGAGTATCTTACCCCAAGAAAAAAGATGAGAGCTTGCTGCACAAAAAGTCAGCAGCTCTCTGCAAGCCTGGCTCCAAGAGTTGTGAATTTTGGCAGCTGCATGGTGTGAGAGTGGCTCTTATATGCTGTCCTCTGAAGGCTTGTGTCTTGTTAACCATGTGTAAGTTGTTTAGGTGATAGGGTTACACAAGCCTTGGGCTCTGAACCCAATTAAGAGGAATATCTAGCTTCAGTGGGAAAATACAGTTCCTGTGAGTTAAAGGCAGCAGAGTTGAGGAGGCCTGTACCATGGCTTAGATTTGCACTTAAAGGCTGTTTCCTTGCTTCCTCTCAATTAAGGACCAAATTCATACCCATAGATACAGGCATGGGAGCCTTAAAAGTTTTATATAACTCAAAGCTTAAGCTATGTTCTGCTTTAGAAGAATGTGTAGATTTTGGTCTTCAGGATGAAGTTATTTCTTTAAAGTTATTCACTACAACATGCTGGTTTGACTGTTTACACTTCATGCTTCTGCTTTTGACGATACATAGAATTATTTGTGCTGTTTACACGAAAAACACCCGGCTTATCAGAGCACAATGAGTGCACTGTTTGAGTTACAAAACTACAGTATTTTAAAATCATACATATAAAATGGAAACATGTTGCCACATACTTGCCTGGCACAGAGACACAGTGCCAAAAGCTTGTCATACTGTATCATGATTCTGTCGTTTTTAGCCTGGGGCTGCTTGATTTTTCATGAGCTTAGCTCTGCCTGCATAATTTGGGCTTTATGCTCTTTTTTAGCTTTAGACGATTTTAGCAGTATAAATCTGTTTTCAAAAGATTCAGGAAAAATTGTAATCTCTCCTGAATATCTAACGATGCTTTAAGAAAAAGTTGTTTGAAAATGCATCGTCCGTTATCAAATATGATTTGCTGCTTTAAGGGAATTTACTTATAATCCAAAGCAGAGCATCTCAGCATGATGTGAACATACACTGAAGCTGACAAGTTTGTTTTTAAATACCCCAGCATCCGATAGTACATTCTTTCTGCCCTGCATTTTTGTTGTTTTAGGTGGTAAACTATGTTAGAAGAATGTCCTCCAACCTGCTTTCTGTCAAACACATGAATATTTTCAGACAGCTTTCTTAAATACAGTGAATTCTGAGTTAAATAAGCTGAATTTCAAACATAATATTTGGGCTCTGCCTGTTACAGAATGAATTCATCTTTTATTTAATAATGTATAGAGTGGGGCAGATAAATAAACTAAATCTTACTTATAACACTCAGTTTTCAGTGCGCTCAGTCCTAGAAGGAAACCCCAGTTTCTTCTTTACTATCAATGACATTAATGGAAAAATGAATGAGTGTGAACAAGTGGCTTGTAATTATCAAATTAGGCTCCAAATCACCACAAACACAAAGGAGAAAACACAAAAGTTTTGTCTTAAATTTAACACTAAATTTTAAGTCTCAGACTTCTAATCCAGGAAATTACAGAGGCTGGGATCCATCTACCTAATTCCGGGCAGATCTGGAAGATTGTCCTCTAATACCCACTATACTCCTGGACTGCAACCTAACATTCTCTGCATGACTGCATAATTCATCATCTGCTTCACAAAGAAGCCTATTAATAGTTGCCTGAATTTGCTCAGAAATGCAGGAATAAACTTAACTACAAATGAGACAAGGCTTTGCCTCCATCCATCAAAAATTTCAGTTTGTTTTAGTTATGGTCTGGTCTGCAACATGTATCTCTTCTTTACAAAGTTAGCTACTAGCAGACTAAACAGAAAATAGGAAATATAAATGTCAACTTTGGAACACCTAACCATGTTACTGGACCAAAGCTTGAACTAAATCTGGTCTACTGTCTTTGTTAAAGCTGAATAATGCACATTGAGGAATGGAACAGGCATCACACGGGAAGATAGGAGGATGTCCCATTTCTAGACTTTGCTTCCACTGTCTGCATTTTGCACAGGACTAGTCCTTCAGAGACTAGAACTAGTCTCATTAATGCAAGGGATTTCTACCTTACCAGTAAGTAACAGAAACTAGACTTTTCCTTTCTCCTTTGCAAGTCACATTTTCCTGAGAAACTGCTGATGTTTATGTAAGGGGATGGGATGCTGCTGATGTAATTAATATGTCTTTACTGACTGCCAAGTTACTGTCTCTGAAAGACAGAGACCAATAAATATTTAAAAGTGATTTAAAGTTTGTGCACGTAGTACCTGTTTTGTGGAAAGCTTCATTGCTGAAATAGCAGTGGGTTCCTAGGGAAAAAAAAGAGGATTAGGATATAAAATGAGCTCTATAAACATTAAGATCCTGCTAGAATGCTATTTATCCAGTCGACAAACACCAAAATATAACTAGATTCTCCTTAATAATAGCACTTTCCCCTGTCTTTTGCAGTGGAATGCTTTCTAGCTGTAAGTGAATTAGAATAAATGTGTATGTCTGGGTTTGATTGCTATGTTGACTCTAGACATATAATTTTCTGTAATTATTACAGTTGCATTACGATCACTTTGTTTCACGTTTTGAAATTAATTTCACACTTAATGCTAAAACTACATTTTAACTACCAGGTAACAGGAAAATCAGAATGGTGAATCAGGTAACACTTGAATACGTAACACATTCTATCAATATCAAGGTGCAAAATTTTATTCATAAGAACAAGCTTTAATCCCAATCTTGTTGACTGTACCACACTATTCACATGCAAGGAAGATACTCATTTGCAGAACACAGAACTAAAAACGGCAAGAGTTTTTTACACCTTGGAATACTCATTATTTAATCAACCAAATGAATCACTAGAAGAGTTATTGTTCTAGCTAAGTCTACTCCTCATTATAATTACAGCAAGCAGATGTCAAACCAGTATCTACTTTCTTACATGAGAGACTGTAGGAAGTATTTAACACAGTAAGTATGTTTAGTTCTGATTGAAAGACTGCTACACCATTTAGGTGCTGCTTGAATGGATTTGAATCCTGACAGTAAAAGTGGCATAGTTCAGTTACAAGGCATGCAAGTCAATTTTGTATTCATTTTACTCCATCTAAAAATCTGCTATTGATCCCACACATCATACTTTCGGTGATGTACATTAATAAAGTCCTTGGTAAGATTTTACTCTTGTGTAGCTTTCAACTTGCCCATCCTGAGAGATTTTGATATGGGTCAGTGGACATTTAGCATGAAGTCTTGCCTTTACAAATGGGTTAATAGAACTTATAGAGCATCAACTAACAGTAACATTTGAATGAAAAATGAACTAATTCGTTTGTTTGCTCAGCTGTTCAGAGAAATATTGCACAAATGGGGTTAAAAAGACAGACTTGTTATTGATGTAACAGATATAGAAGCCTTTCAGTTTAATGGAATTATAAATGAAAAGCACTGTATTCAGCACACTACAGTTAAAGCATCAAAATATGCTCCTTACAACGCATGGAGACTTTTTAGTAACTCAAGAAGACTTACATTGGGTTAAGGTACATGTAAAATCTGTTACAAAGTCCCTATTGAAAGATCCATATCTGGTGCATCCAAATTCTGCTTATTCCACTGAGGTACTTTAAAGCACTCTTTAGGCTTAAACACATGCCAAATAAGATAAATGAGCTTTCAAGTAAATCAGAACACCGACATTTTTTTGTGTAATGAATAAATACACATGTAAAATAAAGTACTAGCTTTGAATTTGCCATTCACTGTTCTACTTCTGTAAAGCCTTTCTGAAATAAAACTTTCGCTTCATTTGTTTTCTTCCACCTTTATATTCTTCTCCTTTACCTTGGCACTTCTGCTTGATTTAGGGAAGAGACTCATACGTTATCAACAACTGCTAAATTACCCTGCATTAAAGTCATGACTTTTGCATGTATAAAACGGAAACAAAAGCTGGGAGATAAAGGGATGGCAGCTAAGTATGATGAGGACATGGTGGATGAGCCCCTATGACAGTTTCAGAGCAGTCCTT
>JAOXOE010000229.1:31010-50347 GCA_028565055.1 Phoeniculus purpureus
TTAAAGCCATGACTTCTGTGTGTATAAAACAGAAACAAAAGCTGGGAGACACAAATTACATGTCTCATTTTCTCCTCATAGTTTCTACTTTATATTTCTGTTAAAAAACCCCGACCAACCCTCCTCATTTCTGCCCTCAGAAAAACTCTCCACAGGTTACAGAAACAGAGATACCATTTTTTCGGTAGGATCTTGCACTCGTAACAGTGGTTCCTCTACAAGATTAATAAAAGCAAAGGCAAGATTGGGCATAAGAAGGAAAAAAATACTGAAAATACCGATAAAAATATATACAAGCTCTGTTTAGAGATGTTGTGTCTGTTCAGAAACTGAAGATAAAGGGATGGCAGCGAAGTATGATGAGGACATGGTGGATGAGCCCCAGCGGCAGTTTCAGAGCAGTCCTTGTCAGCACATCCGGAGTGGGACTAGCCATGTGGGGTCTGAGCATGCAAGAAGCACCTTCTTGCTGTCAGATTAACCCACACTCTCAGCTAGGTATCACCCCCTGAAAGGCTGGAGCCTGTAAAGTGGTGCCACGAAAGAGCACTGACAAAAAGAGTATCGTAGGGAATGTAAATGATTCGTTGTTGTGTACAAAACATAACACATCCCTGTGTTCTCTCTGGAAAGTGTCTGAAAGGTTTACTCAGCCTTGGCTTGCACAAGTGGCTACAGGAAGCCTTATTTTCTAGGTGGCTCCGATAGAAAAACGCAACAGGCTGATTTTCACAAAGAGGTACTAAATATTAGGAGATGCTTCTGGTCTCTTGTGTCGAACCATGCAAAGGAGACCCTGAAGTCAGCTTTGAAAATGTAAACGCTTTCTTTGTTTCTCAGATCACTAGACACAAGAACTCTGTGCAGATCACTGCTTTTCCAAAAGGATCTTCTGGTTACACCACACCGATAGTCAGAGTAGTGTTTAGGGTCGACGCAGCTATAAAATACGTGTACTGCACGTCTTTGCAGGGAGAAAGCAGGCGTTGTTCCCAAACGTGCACAGACACTTTTTAAACTACAGTATGTAATAGCTTTAAGATTCAGATATACCAGTTTGCTTTTTAAAACACAAAACAAGAGTACAGAATGCCATTTCTTTTATCATTAACCTCCAGTTAGCACTGAAAGTTTCAAGGTTTATTTTGACTAGAGTCTGGGTCTCTACATGACAAGCTAATTAGAGGGGCATGCCAGGCTGTTCCTTGGCTAGACTACGAGAAGTTTAGTTTGCAGCTGTCCACAGAGAAATCTACAACCTGACACTTGAAATTTAGCCTCACTTACCCGAAAGACTGTCATTTCTTCCAGCAAGACTTCCTCCAATTCATGCCAAGTCTCCTTGGGAATTGAAACTACTTTAAGAACTGTTCCGATATCTTGGGGGGGAAAAAGAAAGGTTTTCAGGTGCTTAAGATTCACACTTCAGTTTCAGAGCAGCCAGAGTTTCTTATGGTATGTAATTACTTTACAGGTAAAGATTGTGGGGCTACAGGTCTCTGAGCGCTCACTATTTACAGTACCAACTGCTGTTTAAATAGCCTAGGAAAACACTGAGCATCATGAGCATCATTTCACTGTCAATTAACAAAGCAACGAAGAAAACAAATATTACTATAGCTACTAAAGAATGAAAATGACTAAAGTGCTCCTCGAGTGCAAGTATGACATGACAGATATTTCAGTCATTTACTTCAGGAAGGAAATGTACTAAATTTAACCAGGCACGTCTTATTGTCCATTTTCAGTAAGCTGTTTGTATTCTTAAAATGCATGCGAAGATGTTGTCAGAAGGCTCAGTATGGGTACAAAAACACCTGGACCAATGCTGTTACACAGAGGAAGTTATCAGAACTCTTAAGTATCTTCTCCGTGTCAAACACAGTACCCACGATGCAGAAGCTCCTTAAGGCTTCTCTGTGTGTTAAGATGCTGGTCTTTGCTGAGGGGTAACGACAATAAAACTTGTATTTTCTGTTTCAGAATAGGTGCATGGTACCATTTCAAGATACACTCTTGTTGTTATGAAATTAGCTTTAGCATGAACTAGGCCAGCACCTGAAAACCCAGAGATTCACACTCAGGTTTTGGAAACACGGTTGAGACTTGAGACAATCTCCATTTTATAGCTTCTGCATCTGTGAATTATTTGTTTGTTCCCATGAACAGAATTTTCAGGGATAGCAACAAAAGAATCGTGTTTAGGTTGGTACACATCCCTGAAGGCTCTCAGAAATGCAAACGCTCAGTATGTGGCTCTTCTTTTTATCCAGCCATGTAGTGCCATATAATTGTGTCACGGGAGCAACAACTACGACCCTGAAGACTTTTCATGTTGCATGTTCTGTAGTAGTAACAGTTTAGGAAAATATAAGACATTTTAAATATTAACATATAAAAATATATATTTTAATAAAATAAAATATTAATGTATTAAATATAAGACATTCCCAAAGTAATAGAACCAATTATACAAAACCAAAGCATATTTTGTATGTAAATGTATTTGTGTGTGTTACTTGAAGCTTCTGATGAAGAAGACGACAACTGACCACTTCTATATCGAAAATACTTATAAAAGTGAAAAAAAAAATAGAATACACATGTTGACAGATGCTTTTGTAAGTTGACTAACTTAGAAGATACTGATTTCATTAGAAAATTCTGATAGTTCAACTTCTTTACATGAATTGTGGCTGTCCTGAGTCACCATCTACCAAATGTCATATTCTAGCAATACAGGGGATGTTTGATAAAACAGCACAAGGGAAACACTGGAGCCCAAGTGGGCGCTGAGCAGGCATGAGTGCTCCACAGGATGCTGTTTCGTTAAAAGGTCTGACTTTTAAGCAGACCTTGCAACAATTACTTGCAGCTTGATGCTGGGGAAAGCCTCGAGGTCAAAGATACACCGTGTTAATCACTGTGGCGACTCTGCTCAGACCACAGGTACCAAAGTGAGGCTTTATCTGCGTTCTAGATCAAGCTTTACAGAGTAGTATTTCAAACAATTTCACACAAATAGAATCAAGCTGCTTCTTTAGGATCAATAGGCTCTGCTCAGTGAGATAAGATTACTGTTATTCATTTGCTGTATTGACAGATGTACCTTGGCTGTGCCAAATGATTCCAAACACTAGACACTCAGGATGCACATTAAGTGCCTATCTTAAATCCTGTTTTTTCCTGATATAAATTCAAGCATGCTGATATGATTTTATTTCCATTGTGAAACACACTGCTGCAATCACGGTGAGAAAGAAACAGCTCAGCTAAAGATTTCACCCACAGGAAAGGAAAATGTGACCACACTGAGTGGCTATTAATTATGTCGTGTTCAATTATCACCAGTTATTCACGAAAAGGAAGAAAAAGTATTTCTTCCACATAGTGTAGTTCAGCAGCACGTGGGAATAATGTAGATTACTGCCACAGCAGTGGGAAACTACAGAGTAACTCATGTGATGGGACAGACCTGCACAGAAAAACCCAGTCATACCCCAGAGAGCTTAATTCTGTGTTGTCATAGCTTCAGATCATCAAGGGGGAAACTGGACTGTGACCAGAGCCCCTAATCTACCCCCAGTTTGTTCTTTTCTTGGGGAAGACATAATACATGCTCCTTGTGCATCTGGTACCAGCCGGCTCAGTGCAGCTTTCTGGTAGGGCCCCAGTTGCACCTTCTTTCCTTTCCCCCTGTATGGAGAACGCACTTTCCTCATTCTGAAAACCACAGTAAAGACAATGAACTCAGAGCATGGAGCACCTTCCGTGCCCCAGCTCCAAGCGCAGGGCTTGTAACACCCCTGCTCTTGTCCCACAAGGGTATAAAACCCGCTTGGAAAAAAACAGTACTTCAAAAAATAACACTCTGCACTTACAAAGCTGATATTTTGGTACTGAAATCTCTCTTGGCAAGTACAAGTAATACTCTTTCAATACTTTTCTTACAGTTCTGGGCACAACTACCAGCAATGCTGGATGGGATCCAGAGCACTCACCACACACCTACCTGAACATTAGCGTTACAGGAAATGAAATGAGGGTCTAAATTCACAGTTCAAAGGTAAGGGCCAGACATTATTGAAGCTTTTTCAGTGGGAGGCTTTCCCTGACTAATTTAGATAGAAACCAATATACATAATGACAAGCCTCTAAAAGCTGTAACTTCTAAGCAAATCTTCCTGCAGTGTCTGAAAATGGACAGTAACTTCTGCATAGCCGTTCATCTTACTTTAATGGAGGTCTCAAAAACAAGGAAGCTGCCTCTGGAAATACTTATCTATCTCTGTTGCAGAAGCCAAAGCATCTTTTTTAGACTGAATGCCAAACTTTGGTGAGATAAATGCCACCTCTTGTGCTCAAGACGCAGACATAAATCAGTTCCTTATGTTTGTTCAGCATCATACTCCGGATGCTGAAGGGCTTGTTCCCTCACATCACAGCCAAGGGGAGTACTGCCATTAAATTTTTTTCCAGGCAGAATCAGATCATCGAAACTTGTTGAAAGGCACAAAACACTGCCAGTTGCAGATGGCATTGAAGTCTCTAATGTGTGATAAAAATATATGTGTTGTGTAAAATCACACAAAACTACTTTTCACTGTTTTATGCAAGAACTTACTGCAGCGCTGGTATCTAATAACTCAGTTCACAGCTTTAAAGAGCTGGAACACTTTCTGCAGAGCTGCATTTCCTGCAGTAAATGTTCTGAATTGCTATGCATGCACTGTTTTGTACACAAAGCTTCATCAGCTCTCTGTTTACTCATAATGTATTTCAGGCATCAACATGAAAGAGACCTTGAGATTTATTACTTTGGAAACCTGACCCCCAGTGTAGCACAGCAGAATTGTACTTAAAGCAAGTCAAAAATTGGACCTTTGTAAGACAGACAGACAGACAGGTATTTCTGTGGTAAAGCTGAAAAGAAACAGAGGGGTTCTGGCTTGATTTATTTTGGCTTCATAGTGCCATTGTCTAATTACTAGCAATTACAATCAATTAAAGTTTAAAAATACTCGTATTCAGTGTAACCGAAACACCAGCCAACCAACAGGAAATTTCAAAGGTGAAGAAGCAGATACACCAACTACTAATCAGCATAGTTCTGAAGTCCCTAAACCCAGGAAAAGGCATATCAGCCTATTTCTGGCCTCTTACTTCTCATTATTACCTTTCAAAAAGAAAAATGGGTTTTCAGACTGTGTGTTTCCACTTTCATAACACACCTGAGTTGTACGATTCCACAAGTTGTTTGGAAAGGAAATCACCCTCTCATCTGAATACCAGTTCTTCTTAAAGCACTCGATAGGTGTCAAATACTTTCATTTTAAGCGAAATGATGCACTCCTCTGGCTAAAGGGCTGATCATCTCAAAGCAATAAATTAAACACTTGAAAGGCACACACGACATTTCCCATACCTGGATGCTTCCCTCGTTCACGTTCATACTTCTTATGCCCAACTTCAAAATAGGTACCTCAAAATCCACATTTTCATATTAAATTGTCATTAATAAGGAAAGGTATTTCTAATAAAATTCCATAATAATAGTAGTTGAAATGAGTGGTTTGATCTTAATCCAGGTGGCAAAGCTCCTGAAGAATTAAGCTGTACAGGCTACAGCCTGAACCTGTAGCAGTGAATGTACGTAACAAAGACTTCCCCACACGCACAGTTTTGAACCTTGCCCCAAACCTTCACAGGTACACACTGGAACAGCAATTACTACTCTGTCTGGCAGAGTATGAAATTTTGTCTACGGATCTATGTCTCCATAACATCTGGACAGGCATTCAGCATTGACTCAAGAGTCCTCACCTGTGCCAATGAACATCACATCGTACTGACCATCTTCTGCATCGACACGGTCTACCACTATCTGCGTGAACTGGTAATCCACATCCGTTTTAATCATGATTGGGCGGTTGTTGATGGGGAACACTGGGTTGTACATGGCTGGATGACTTCTTGCAAATGTTATAACTTCATCAGGAAGGTCCTTGGTGGAATCAAAGCCTCCAAATGTTTTACTGGGACACTGGAAATAAAAAAGGAGATGTTGTACATTTTATTATTGATCAGTAGAAACATGTTTGGAAATCCATTTCATTACAACCATCCCAGCTACAGTAGTCTATAATTAAATATGATAGGGGACCTAAGTGTTACACGACAGACAGTGTAAGTTCACTCTGTCACTAAAGGTCTCAATTTTTTTTCATTTTGGATTTAAATCGATATGGTTAACAGAGCGTAGATGAACCTTATACGTGATTTCTCCTACTACTGTGCAGTGCAAAAGGATGCTAAGGCATTTACTGATTAGTACTAATCTTTAATTGGTGTAAAGAATAAATGCTGAATTATCGGAACTCATTCAATATGAGACAAGCAACATCAGTATTTGATGATGTACACAAGAGAAAACTAATTAATAATGCACCGTCTTAGCACTGTCTTCAGAAACGGACTGGAAATCAATTCCTCTCCTAGGAACCAAATCCCTAAATTATGTGACAATTCCCTTTTCTACAGATTTTTTGAAACACCTGCTAGTCTCAACAAACCCATGTCATCCACGTAGGCCTGATGACATGGATGCTGTTGCACTCAATCAAACCAACTATGTCGTGTCCTAAACGTAGCTCCCCTCTCTGAAGAAAAGCCTGACTCATACTGACAAGGCAAACACTGTGGTGAGACAACTCTTGCTGAAGAACTGGAAAAGCTCCTCACTGTGGTGTACTGTGCAGTAGCAGAAACGTTGGTATCCTGTTAGGATGATGCTCATCCCCATGAAGTAACATACTAAAGAGCCCTTTTGGTCCCTTATACAGCCATGGGCGGGCCTCCACTCTGTGAATTCTCTACATGCATTCTCTCAACATGAGCAAAATGTGGAGGGTCAGAAGTGAAGAGCCAAGACCACGGCTTTTGTATCCGCAAAATCATTCTTCCACTTTCAGCTACTGGGTGTCACGAAGAGACTGGCGGACTGTGACCAATCATCACTATTTGCCCTCATCTCTTCTTTAGAATTGGTAAGCATTTTGTGAGTGATTAGAAGTTACTTTAAATTAAGCATTAGTGGCATTGGTAATCCTGAATGGATTAAGGCAATGAGCCACCATGGTATTAAATCACCAGTGCAGCAAAGAACTTACTGTCCCCTACTCCTTGTCTGTTCAGATGATTATTTAAGACATATAAAACCCTGAAACTCACTTGACAGCAATTATGTTTGTGGCATTTGAACCTGAAATATAAACAAGTGGTGTTAAAAATACCCTAGAAGATTTGCCCTTTATTTCCACGTACAGAGTATCTTCCAATTACACTAAAAACCTAGAGGCCAACATCTTATTAATCAAGAACCCAGACCTTGCAGGATGCTGAGCAGAATAAATCAATTGTCTTTGCTGTCACCTTGATCACAATTATTAATAATTCATCAGAAATGAAATTAAAAAATCAATGTTGTCAAAAGGAGTAGTTGTTGTACTCAGCAAAGTGACACTTCCAGCGTGGACACATAAAAGTGCAAATTGCTTCCTTGTGGCATATTTGTTGGTAAGCAAATTCCTGCACTGCCCTCATTACGTGGCATGGGAGGGACACTTGATTAACGCACGTGGGGCAAACTGTGCAGAAAGTGAGCTAGTTATCTACTTTATTGTGTCAACATCTTTCAGCCTTTCTATAATTGCATGTTCTTGCTTCCTAGTGCAGAATTATTACAAAAAGAAAACCAGACAGGCTTTTTATAAATTGTTGGCCAAGCCACTGTCTGTCTCAAAAATTGTGTTTAAAATGCAACACTTCTGTTTTAAGGTTGCTTTACATCTTGATTAATATTCTAACTACAGTTCAATACTAAGTACTTAGACTAATTAGATAATTATTTATTAGATAATATATGTAAAGTGCTTTAAGTCTAAAAAATCACTGCACAAGAACTAAGTATTGTTAATTGCAGCTGGGCAAACATTGAAAACCCCAGTAAATGAATATTCATTCCAGTTTTAAGTAAATGAATTTCAGCTGTGTTTCAATTGCTTGGAAATTTACTTTCTGACTCATTTTCTAACAAAGGATTTTACTTGCAGCGATGTTGACCAAAATATATTCCCTGCAAAAAAAATCATCAGACTAGAATTAGTGTCCTAATTTTGTGTGCTCACATGAGAGACAGTTCTGAGAGCTACGTCACTCCCTGGTTCCTCCACTTTTCTAAGGATAAAGACGTGACATTAACTCTTGTCTTTACTATCAGACTCTGACAAACAACAAGTGGGATGGCTCAAACAATTGTAAGCAAAGAGAAACTAATTCGTGAGCAGGGTAACCGGGGAGACCTCCACCTGTGCAGCGGGCAAGCCCCAGAGCTCTGCCAGTGGACCAGCAAAACTATGCTTAAGCACTGCGAACGCAGTGAGCTGCTGCCTCTCTCAAAGACTTACTAGCCATTGCTTTGTCTAAGACCCTGAGAACAAAGTCGCCTATACTACTGGAGGGGAGGATGTAAGAAAAACACCCATATCAGCAGGGATAAAAGGGAGGAGGATTTGAATGGTGCAAGGTGATCATCAGCCCTCCACAGACTGCAGCCAGGATGAGAGACTGACAAGAACTGCTGGAGACACCAAACATCTGTGAAGCTAAAGAAGCAAAGAGGGACTGATCACCTGTCACCATCACCACCACCACGCTTCCCACTGGAGACACCAAACATCTGTGAAGCTAAAGAAGCAAAGAGGGACTGATCACCTATCATCACTACCACCACCACACTCCCCAGTGGAAACACCAAACATCTGTGAAGCTAAAGAAGCAAAGAGGAACTGATCACCTATCACCACCACTACCACCACACTTCCCACTGTCCATGAAGCTGACTGTGCTGAGAAACTGACTGAGAAGACGTCCAGAGAAAACGAGCACTTTCTCCAGAGATCTGCATAGCAGAGGAGCGAGGCAGGGGTGTGTGGGGGAGCCACTTAGTACTAAGCGGTGACCTGACCTCTTAACTATCTTCTCTCCCTTTACCCTTGCTTTTATCCTCTACTCTCGGAGTTGGGCATCTAGTAACTTTAGGGATTTCTGTGCCTTCTGAGTTCAGAATCTTATGACTTTAGTAAACTTTGACTTTCATGTGGACCTATGGTGTCAATCTTAATTTGACCCTAAATGAATCATGAACCTGACTTACTCTCTTCTCTCAATGATCGAGACGTGACATTCACATCTAAAGAATCAAGCACATTACCTGGACTAGACTGACTCCCATTCATCCCACCTCAACTGACTGAGATGAAATCAAACTACCACTGCCGTAACTCCCTGACATTTCCGTAGTCTGAAATAACCACAATCAGTAGGTGAGATTTAGCCCATGCGTAACTGCTTGCAGAGGAACCTCAACTCACATGAGAACGGCATGGCATGGCATGGCATGGCATAGAATACAAACAGATTTAGAAGGTAGAATGAGGAAAGGTTCGTAACCTTTACTTTTATTACAGTGTTGTATTTATTTTCTATTATTACAGTTATTATCCCACAAAACTGGGATAACAACAAAAACAATACCCGTGATGTTAATGATAGTACCGCTTTTGGTATTAGTGGGTCTAGGTCACGTTACTTGGCAAAGTGCTTCATATATCTAATCAATCCCACTGATAGCAAGGGAAATAGAACAATTTCTGTTGTGAAAACATAGGTATGATTACAAATAACCTGGAAAAATTTGGATATGGCAATCTCGGATTCAAGTAGAGTTAAGAACTCCTGCATTTAACTTCCAGTTATTGGTCCCCAGTATGCTTTGTGAAAAGTTTTGATCAGTCAGGAAGAGGCAACTTGGCTGTCTTCTAATGGGTCCATTCGAGAGTCCAAAAGAATTAACCAGTAGCTATATTTTGGTAGGAACAAAAAATGCTTTGGTCGTAACTGAAGACGGACTCTTTGTACCACGGAAAGGAGAAAAAATGAGGTTAGTAGCTGAATTCACAGAAGTCCATTACAAGATACCTCACTCCAGATGAGGTATACACAAAAATCTTCCCTCCTCTCCCAAACATCGTGAAAAGGTTAAAAAAAAAAAGAAGTTCTATAGATCTTAAAGGAAAAATTCTGGCAACTTCTTTGTTATGTGTGAAGCTGATGTAGAATTGTTTACAGAGTCTTCTGACTTTTCAAAAGCACCATTAATTCTCCTTTTTCTTTACTTGTACTGGGCAACTCACCAGATGCTCAAGAAGTTTACTGGCACCTCACCTATTAAATTCCTCAGATAATTCAGCACTGTTTAAGTGCAGTGAGATCTGGAACTGAATCACTGTAAGCAGCTCAGGTTTTGTTCCTCCCTTCTCTTGGAAAAGGAAGCCACAAATCTGACATCTAAAGAAACTTCAAAAACCTTTCTCCTTTATTCTTAGCTGGTCTGCAAAGCCGTTATATCACTGTAGAAGTAAAAACCCCACTAATTTTAAAATTCAGTTTTATCTTATTAATACCATAGCATGATTTTAGCAAGTAAGGGAAAAGAAGTTTTCTTCAAAGTGATAGACACGAGGATTAGAGTCAATGGCAGTGGTCTAAAAAGAACTGATAGCCTCAGTCACTGTACCAGTGGCACAGCCTCTTGCACTACATGATGCAAATGCAGGGCTATAAAGTACTGTATGGTTTGGGGTCACATTTGCCCTTAGGCATTGTGTTTACAATGAAAGCTGAATGAGTTCACACTTTCTTTGTGAATCTGGGTATAAGGAATTTATAGTGAAATAGGAAAGGTAAAATTCATTCCGAGAGAGAAGACAGAAAATACGTATGTGTAACAGTTAGATACTAGGACAAAGGTTGGACTCGATGACCCTGGAGGTCCTTTCCAGCCATGATGATCCTGTGATTCTGTGAACTACACCCTCCAAACTTTGGCAGAAGATCTGGCAGCTTAGGCCACTTAAGGGCTGGATTTGGGTCTCTGCTTTTCTGCTTGCTCTTGGGAATTTCAAGTTACTCTCCTCCCATTTAGATTTCAGCTCAAGACCTCAGACAAGTCTTGGAATAACCCACGGGCTCTGAGGCAGGCTTTACTGTGTTGCCTGTCTCCAGGGCAAATGTTTGCATTGTGCATTCAGAAGCTTAACAGAACTGCATCTGATTTCTGATGAGGAATCAGCCACTGTGCAGAAGTCAGTCCTTTATCTCATTGTGTATCTGTGATAGAAATAACGTTTTTCTTTCTCTGTAGTTCTACATAATATATGTTATGTAAACAATATACATGTATATTGTTATTATATATTTTTATTATAAATATATCTTATATATCCATATATTTACATCATATATATAATTTCAGTGTTTTTGAAAGGTTAAGCAATACTAGAATTGAAGAGGAATATAAATAAACAGACTAATGAATGCTACTTTATTGAGTCTGTCACACTGCAGAGTTTGCATTTTAACTCTGGAAGAAATGAGGAATCCCTTTAACAGTCATAATGAGGGTGTGAGCAGTACTGAGGAACCTGGCTGTCAGTGAACCACTGTTTTCCTTAGGAAGTAATTTTCATTAGTCTGAGCATATACATTGTCTAACTGTTGAAGATAAGTTGAGAGATCAGGTTTGAAAGAATAATTTCAAAACAAGTTCAAAAGTAGCAGCCCATATAACTTATAAAAACAGATCAAAGTTATTCCGGGTTTGGTTTGTGCTTTGCATTTACAGACACTTAATATGATAGACAGATATATTGTTCACATTTAACTTTACATGCATGCACATATATTTAATCTTCAGCAATTGCACTTCAGTACTTGCATGGTCTGAAAATGATATGTACTAGCTAATGAGCTAACCTAATGTATATAATTAATGCTTTTTTGATAAATGCCTCATCTTCTTAGACGACTGGTAATTTCAGAGACAGTTAAATATTTCTAGAAAGTTCTTACGTGAGTCAGGAACTGTAAATGTGGATGATACTTTAGTACTAGAAGCAGAAAAGCAGAGAGAAGCATAGATGTTAAAAAATGCCAGTGGGATTTAGAAATTCCTACAGTCACTCTATCATCCATTGCAGAAATATCTGTCTTACTGTGCTAGATTTAATGTCAAAAACAATTCTAAGTGTCTCAACAGCCAGGCAGATGCTCTGTTTTCTGTTCATTCTCACTAAGAATGGTTCAGACACAACTTGGAAAAAAAAAAGACAAATTCCAAGGAAAGGATAATGCAGAGTGATTTATTGAACAATTGACTTCCAGTAGTGTTCTCCAGCCTGACTCAAAGTTCTGCTGGAGTTGTTAATATGAATGCCAAAATTAAAATCCAAATTAAGTTGCTGTTGCAGTTTCGTACTTCACATGAAAATCAGTAAGTTTTGGACCTAGAGGAACTGTTAGTTTTCCCTTCTGCCACCCTATCTATTTAATTCTCTTTTTCGCTTTATTGCCTGGATCTCAGCTCATGAAACATGTGATGTGTGAAAATATTTTCCATAGTTTTCCCTTTTTAGATTACTATGTTTCTTAGGATACTTACAGTTCCGGGCCGTGGATATGGCACTCGCCCTTGGTAGGGAACCCACTGGTAGTTTGGGCCATCTCGGTGGGCATAGGGACCAAGAAATACCCTCCTCACATCAGTCATGCTGTACATACACACTGCTGATCCCTTGAAGATATTACTAAAAATGAGGAGAGAAGAAATAAACTCAGGTTCTTTAAAATAGCAGCTGGTTTAATCAAGTGGAAGAGCTATGGGAAAAGCAGCTTGCGGCTTTCTAATGTACGGCACGCGATGATTATCAAAAGGCTGACGTACCCTTTGAGCAACTCTAACTCGCCTCCTGTGAAAGTTCAGTGTAACTGATATGATCTCCCAGACATTTTCCTCAGCAGATGGCTGCTATTCCTCTGCTTAAAACATATCATCCCCAGACGGCCAAAGCCTCAATTTTCATAAACTTCAACAGGCATCTCCCTAGAGGACTATTAGGTTCTTTCCTACACCTCACATTTTTCTGCCTTTTAGTAGCCTCTTCCGTCATTTGGGCAGCACATACACAAACTTCAGTGTTGTTTCTTACCTTCAGATTTCTCACAGAGGACAGTAAGGACTTGTAAATTTCTCTCTTCTATGCCTGGTTGTCACTAGGGACATTCCTTCTGTTTAGAAACTAAGACTTGTGTCCTTCACGGATAAATGTGGCAATGCAATCAGCCCTGCAAACCTTCCTCGGGCTAAAACTACAAATACGATTTTGTTCTGGTTGAGAGCGCAATGAAACCAAAACATTCAAGTCACAGTTATATGTGATTCAATAACAGAATGTTGGAAAGATCGTTAAACTTTCCAGATTCCAGCAATATTTTTTTACTAGTATCTCATTGAGCAACTATTTTCTCACACCACAGATTTTCTATTGTACCCTGCCCCCAAAAGACCACACTTATGCTTGCGTTATTTTTCCAGGTCTCTGTGGAAGGGGCCACAAACTCTGATCCCTCCATAAAATGCCAATTCATTGGCAAGGACAGCCTGAAAAAGTCTTTGTGATTACTAGCTTCAGAGTGATGATGTGCATTGCTCATAAGAAAAGAAACCTAATTCATTACTCCTTACTGCCACTGACTTCTCGGTTCGAAGGTTAAGAAACATTTGTGTTTCTCAGAAACATTTTTAACAAAGAGGCTTCTTTGAAACAAGCAGCCACCCAAGTTTCCTTGGGTGTAAAATGATATATTCTGTACCTGGAAGTTGTAAACACTCCATAGACTATTGGATTTTTAGGGTCTTTTGAGTTCATTAGGAACACATCCTCTGTAAAAATAACAAAAGGTGGAAAAGAAAAAAAAGTTAGATTGATATGGATAATACCTAGAACCATTTCTGTACTCAAAGCCTTTCTTTCTGCCACTTACGCAGCTCATCAAAGTGAGTGTCTATGCCATTGGGTCCTGGCACAGAACAAATCAGACGCGCTTTCAGGAAGGTTGTCCATTTGTTAACCAGGCTCCTGTGTCCACCAAAGTCATTCTAATAAAAAAAAAAAAGAGGTTTGCATTAATATTTAGTAACAGTCTTGGTTTGAGGTATCAACAGAGTACAGAAAGTAAACTCTGATGGAAAACAGACAAAACAATTCACCTTCTACATATAAATGCATTATTACTTTGTCAAATGCACTGAATGGCTTTTATGTTACATTATGTTACAATGTATTTCATAGTAGCAATGAAACTAGAATGAAACTAGAAGAACCCCAAACCTCTTCATATATTGTAATACATAGATGACAGAATCACAGAATCATCATGGCTGGAAAGGACCTCCAGGGTCATCGAGTCCAACCTTTATCCTATTATCTAGCTGCTAGACCAGATCCCTAAGCGTCACGTCCACTCGTTCCTTGAACATATATAAGACAGGTAGGCAGAATGTTTTTCTCCAGAGCTCCCAGGCTGCCTGGTAAAGCTGGTTTATTATTTTTGGCTGGGTAACAACCAAGTAGAAATGCAAGTTGCAAATGACCAAAGCAGATAAAAATTCCAGAATGATGGCATCAATTGTATATATAGCTGCAAAACTTAGTAATAAAGTGCACCAAGGCCACCTTACTTAAGGTGAATTGGTGTTCAAGCAATTCTATCTAGATGTGATTGATTGACGCAAAATTTTACTCTAAATTGCCAAATTTTACTCTAAGTTGCCAAAGCGACAACATTTATCAATATAATTTCATTTATAGAAATATTACAGAAGTCTGTCAGAAAAATGTTTTGACATTCATCAGTGTGAGTGATTGATTCAATCTGTTGTCACTCAGGGGCTTCTGAGTGATTGCCCACTTCTAAAGCTAAGCTTAGACAACTGTTCCGTTAAATCACCCCTTGCCTCTCTTTTCAAGATCTTTGCTAATGTGGGAATGGAAAAGTAGGAACATTCCATTAAAAAGTAAATTCTTCAAATGTTTTTGGCCCAAGTATCAGATTTCCTGTAAAAGATTCTCTCTCTTGCAGACACATTTTAAGACCTTGAAGATGTCTATTACTTTTACAATAAACATCATCAGTTTGTGGAGCTTCCCCAAAGTGAGAAGAACTGAGTAGTTTCTTCCAGTGTTTTATTCTCTAATGGCTTTTCACTTGGGATGAGCTGTTTAGTCCAATGCCAGTGCTAATGCTGAAACGTTTACAGGCAAGAAAACGGTTGTTTCTTAAGTCACTCTCAAAGTGTCCCACAAATGGTCTCAAGTCTCACGCAAAGAAGTCGTAACTTTACCTTGCAGATCTGCCCTATTCTGGCGTGCGTGGCTTTTCCCGTGTGCTCTCCATCAATCGCATTTTCGCGGAAGAAGAAATAGATTTTGTCATCTTCTGGATTGTCACTCTCTGGGATCAGGTGAGCACTAATGAATCTAGGATCTGAGAAGACAATACAGTTTGCATGTTACTACTCCATGAACTGACTCACGTTCCTTCCTTATAGAAATGAGTTGTGGTTTTTCCTTCCCAGGAATCACTCTTTGCATCAAACGGCAATACAGCAATGTTAAGTACATCATCAACCATTGATATGTGACGTGTATTTACATCCCTCTTTAACACACAGGGCTGTTTGCTGCAGATACTTCATGGAATTATCTTTACTACTGAAGCAATTAAACATTCATGAAATCTCTCTACAAGAGGCCATGTTACATTACAGCATGGCTTCCTAATCATGTATTTATTACTGACCTTTTTCTTGCTTCTTTGGATGTTTTGACTTAGGTCAATAATCATTCTGCATGTATTTCACACACAGTAAGAGAATTATGGAGACAAATGTCATGTTCCCGACTTTAGCAATAACAAAGAATACATAAAGGAAGCATTTTACACATAGAAAATAAAGAATGTGATACTGTCGAAAAGATTGGCTTAAAAATACAGTTTCTGGTGACACTGTCAATTTCCACACTATGATACCCCAAACCCCATTTTCTGATTTTCAGAAGAGAAATGCATCTGTGAATTTCTATTAAAGTGGTTGAAACATGTTGTCTTGACAATTTTTCATAGAAAAACTTTATTTCTTGACAATTACACTGAGAATATTTTTTAGATGATGAAGACATACCAAGAAATTACAGCCAAGAAACGCAGACATACTGATTGGTTATGTAAAAATGGTGGAAAGAACTTTATATAAATCATAACAGTAAATTCATACCAGTGGTGAATCTGGCTCAGCATTGTATTGTATGGAGACACTTCAGCTGGTATCTTTCACTATATTTGGAAAAAGAAGGCATATCCAACAGATTTACCAATCTGTTCTATAATAATTGTATATCCCGCTGAGATAATTAACTGTGAACTATATTTAACTATTCAGAGTCCTGTTCCTATGTGAAATTATAAGTATTTTAGTGTCGTGCACGGACATCTTTTCACTGTATGTTTATTGCTGTATAGTCATGGAAATAAACTCTGCTTTGCTTTGTCAGTTTGCACTAACTGCCTTATGAAGCCCATTGCTTTATTAAGGATGCTAGTGTTTGTAATATATATATATATATATATGTGCATATCTGTGCATTTAGATGTTTCTATTATACAAGTACAGGCTGCATAATTTGGTGTCTGTGTGCATATATATACACACATACACACACACAGAGTAAATGATAACGACCATACTCTCTTACACCAAGTATTGCTTAAGTCTGTACAGACATTCCAACATTGTCCAGAAGTATTTATCTGGAACAGAGAAACAGTAAGGTAAGGGCAAATAATAATCTCCTAGAATAATCTCTGTTCCTTTCCTACAAGGCAACTATGTTCATTGAGGCTTACTCCCTGAGCTTGGTTGATTTCTATGCGTTCAGTAACTCTGAACAACTTTTTTTGTCTAATTCTCTGTCTAGGCTCTTGTTGAACCCATGCAAATTTCCAGCACTGTGCTTCTGGAATTTGGTCCTCATGTACAAAACCTAGTTAAGTTACTTCTGATTTCATTGAAGAACAAATCTTACTAACTCCATTTGGTAAACCTTAATTCCCGTGTTGCAAATTACTCAATTTTTCAAGATGTGGATGCTTAAACTACCTAAAAGGAGGTTGTAGAGAGGTGGGTGTTTGTCTAACAGGTGTTAGAACAAGAGGAAATGGCCTCAAGTTGCGCTAGGAGAAGTCTGGGTTAGACATTAGGAAAATCTTCATTGGAAAGGTCATCAATTGAACAGGCTGTCCAGAGAGGTGGTTGAGTCACCATCCCCGGACGTGTTTAAAAGCCACGTAGATGCAGTGCTTAAGGACATGGTTTAGAAGCTGTCTTGGAAGAATTAGGCTAATTGTTGGACTTCATGATCTTACCTCTTTACCAACCTAAAAGATTCTGTAATTCTATGCATTGTGCTCTTGTTTGTTGAATTCTCTGTTCTTGTTCTGTCAATTCCCAACTTTTCATATGTACCTGTCAGTTTCAAAGCGGCATTATGAAATTTTCATGGGACTTAATGTGCCATATTCACAGAACCTTAATCCTCTTTGGTAACGCTTAGTCCACAGCCCATTGTTTTATATGTGAAGATAGACATGTTTTCCTCATGATTTTCCCAAGTTTTATCACGGCATCATTCATCAAGAATAATTTCATTTGTCATCTGATTGCTTAGCTACCCAGTTGCATAAGCTCCTTTTGTAATTCCTCACAGCAATCCTTTGTCTCACTGTGCTGAATAACTTGGTATCTTGGGAAAAATTTTCTCATCCTGCTGCTCAACGTCTTTTTCAGGTTACTTACGAACATGTTGAACAACAAAAGCCACAGAACAGACCTCTGTGGAACTGTGTCTGGTTTTTAGGTAATACTGTGTTTATTACCTTTTCAGACATCTAAGAACACCAAAAATCTTTAAGCAGGTTAAATTCTCCACCCCAAACTCCAGTAACTGAAGCTACTAAACTGACTTCCTTTCTTTTCAGCATGCATTCAGTAGCCTCCAAGTTACACTGACATGAGGCTCAAGAGACTGTACTATATACTGCAGTAAATATCTATTATTTTATACATGATTTACCAGGACTTTGAATGCAATTTGTACCACAAGAAGTGCAAGGCTACAGCTTGAAAATTTCTGCATGACAACCAGTAGAAGGATACATCAGAGCTCTGTGATTCTGTGATGACTGGATATAGATGATGCTGCTCTAGCAAAGTGGGTTGGACTAGATGACCTTTCGAGGTCCCTTCCAATCCCTGATGTTCTGTGATTCTGTGAAGAGGATGCCCATTAGCACACACTGTTCAGGGCCACTGAACCTCTTGTCTGAATACACTGTTTTTACAATCTTAAAGTTATCATGAAAAGGGTAAAAGACAAAAAAAAAAATCACTCAACCAAAACCTTAACACATTCACAAACGGTTGAATGATTTGTTTCAACCACAATGGGTTTTGTAAATCACAAGATATCAAATTCTAAGATAAAACACTACATTATCAGGCATCAAAAATCTAACTTTACATTGGCCTATAAAGATCCTGTGGGGAGTCCCATTTGAGTCAATAATATTGCTGATATAGTACAGGTTACATAAACTTGCCCTTGGTTAGCATATTATTATTCTTTCCTTTCCCCCTCACAATTCTGCAAGTGAACCTAGAAACAGTAAGAGTTGAGTAATAAAGCAGGACTGATACGAGAATGATAGCAAAATAGTTTAAGGAATTGAAAACATCTATTTCAAAGAGCTCTGTCAGAAGCTGTAGCAGAGGAAAGGGGTGTGAGTAACGCGACTATAACTAACATCATAGCCAGAGCACATGTGTGAATATGCTTTGTATTTCTTAACCATCGCTCATTCATGTTTTCAGTTAGTGATTAATAATCCTAACTACATCCCTGAAAGTAAAGCAGTCACACAGCATATATCAGAACACATCCACTGTGTATCATGGATCCATTTCTGCTGAGTACTGCTAGTGTTTCTTACTGAGCAAACCTCGGGCTGTTTCACAATCTGGTTAAATCAATGTTTTAGTCAATAAATGAGTGGTTCTTCATGTTGTAGGTTTCTCAGTCTTGTTACCTTGTGGTGTTTGGTTTATTCCTCTCTGCCATTTAAGAGATCTGTGTCTATGCAATCACAGAATCATCATGGCTGGAAAGGACCTCCAGGGTCATTGAGTCCAACCTTTATCCTAGTATCTAGCTGCTAGACCAGATCCCTAAGCGCCATGTCCACTCATTCCTTAAACACATCCAGGGACGGTGACATCACCACCTCCCTGGGCAATCCATTCCAGTATCTAACCACCCTCTCAG
>JAOXOE010000229.1:50447-63373 GCA_028565055.1 Phoeniculus purpureus
TTGAGGCCATTTCCCCTTGTCCTATCATCACTGATCTGAGAGAAGAGACCAACACCAGCCTTGCTACAACCTCCTTTAATGAAACACATAAAGGAAGAATAGGCTACACGAGTTCTTTTATACATAGAAATGGATTCATTTCTGTTCAGAATAAATATAATTATCATAAACATCATGATTACACGATAGGGAGAGGGAGAGAAGTGTCCTTGGTAGGTTGTAAAGCTAAGAAGTGGACAGTCTGTAATGTGTTCTTTATTGTTTCATTAGTGGAGGAGCTGTTTGACTTGCCTGAGGCTGGATGAACATTTGCATTTAACTCCAGGGCTTGAGACCATGTTTACAACTATCTGTTTAGGGTCATGATGAATCAATCAGCCAGATGGCCAGCAGTCACGCAACACGGCCCTCTCCATGGACTACATGGCACTTTTTTATTGCTCTCCTTTGAGGAGAAGAAGGGAGATGTCCACCTAATTGCTCACCCAAGCAGCAGAAGAAAAAACGTCATCCATGAACGTGTATAGTTGAGTATTGAGATTGCCCTGCTCTACCCTGCAAAATTAAACAGGTTCAGTATCAAGGGGTCCCCCATGGGAAGCTTAAAATAATGCAGTCAGGGTTGACCTATTTCATACATTCAAAACAGCCACAAAAGAAGTGCTGGAAAGAACTTCACGCACGTATTACTGAATGGCAAGTGGGACTTTGATCCAAACCCACTGGTGACAGTTGTAAAGGCTGGTGCACTGCAATTGTTGTGGGTAGATCCGATGGCTTCAAATTGCTCTGCGTATGAATTATTGGATAGTCTCCGAGCCCAAAACTGTCTGCAATCCACAAAGTGCTCAGAGACACTGTTCTAACACTTGCTTGTTTAAAAGCAGTCTCCCATTGGCGATGAGTCCAGAAAACCTTTGGAGAAAATGAATTAAAAAAAACAACTTCACGGCAAACATTTTGCTATGTTTCATTGCTTTTAAAAAACACACAAGCAGACGATGTGGAAGAGTGCTTTGTAAAACAGCGTACATCAAACGAACATGCCTGAAACATGTTTAAGCATGATCAAAGGAGAAACAAAGCATAAACACGATCAAAATAAAATTGCAGCTAAAAACGCTTCTCTGATCTTGCAGCCAATGCGAACGAGCTAAATAGAAAAACTTAGATTTTTTATTTAAAACAATCAGCCTCAAGAAGCAAATTATTAAAGCACACACCTTTTTCAGTCTCCTCATTCCAGTTGGCTTGGCTGTGGGGCTAGTCCTCAGATCCCACATAACACCTTTGCAGCACCACTTTTTGGTGTGCCCTTCTGCAATTACCAGCTCTGCAAACATTCCACTGGCAGCATCCCATGAAACTGTCCTTCATGAGAAATCTGGCTCTTTATGAAAACCCCACCTTGGTCCAGCTGCCTCTATGATTTATTGGCCATTGTTTACTCAGTTAAGTAATGGAAACACGTTTTGCTTGCCTCAGCAATTCAAGTCAAGAAAAAGCTAAGGGAAATCGATCTGCATTTGTTATTTTACAAATGTTACTCTTGCACAGCAACAACTGCACGAACCCACCCAAGCAGCAAGAAACACTAGAAGTCAACCACTGGATTTCTAACCGAATCGTATTAGCATTTTAATGGAGATCTATAAACTTGAAGGCACAGAAATTACCTTTAGCTGTCAAGATTGAGGAAGCTGAGGGAACAGGAGCTGGGGTCGTATCTTCATGACTTGACAGGAGCCAAAGGGCAGTTCTCTCAGGAAATGGTTTGTAAAGAGTTTGAACTGGATGCCCCTATTATTGTATATTTACAGTCAAAATGACTAATTTATTGGTTCACAGCAAGAAACTTCTAAGAAACTAGGGAAATTTTATGCTCAGTAAAACTGCAATTGCCGTAATTTAATGAAGAGTAGTGGAGGGTGACTGGGGCCCCAAGGAGAAGGCGGCGGCTGGAGAAGAGGAGATTAAAAATTTAGCAACAACAAAAATAGACAGCTACTCAGGACTTCATAACGATGTACAGGGCCATCCTCTGAGACCCAGCGCAGAGAGTTGAGCACTGTCCTCAGAAAATCCGAACTTGCAGCCACAGCAAGCTCAACTACCCACAGAAAGAGGACTTGCAGCACCAGTCACAAACATGCACTGGAGAACCTTCTGCTCTAGGTCACCAGAGGACAAAACTCTTAATATATATCTGGCGTTGAGAGGATAACTCAACTGTTGTTTACACGACACCAAAGCTTTTAGAGATGTTTTTCCAAAGTCCATTCATTTTAACTCCTCAACTTTCACATCCCTCTTGTTGCTAATGATCAGGCAAACACAGCAGAGCTCTCATAGATTCGGAGCTCTCAGATTCACTACTCACAGAAAAACTCCTTGGCAACACAGATGGCATGAGATCACATCCTCAGAGTGGGAATGCTCTTTGCACACGGGATAACTTGTGCTTGTTGTTGAGTTAACATGAAGGTCTTGTGGTAGATTAGATGCTGACATGGAAGATATAGTACTAGGGACAGACCACAGACTAGAGTCGATTGAAGGACATCGTTTTCAATCCATGGACAGGCAGAGTGGGTGAGTGGCACACAAGCCATGGACTATTGAGATCTTAGCAGCTATCACAGGGGAAGAAGCACTATTGTCACTCATTGATGTCGCAATGGAAATTCTCATCAGAAAAAGCTTTATGGACTGGTAGTACTTATCAGGTGGCTTGTCTCTCAGTCCAGCCAGACTGATGCTGACGAACAACCATCTTAAAATAGCGTTAGCTATGTATGACAGCTTTTCCTTTTTAGAAGTTATATATTCTTATTAATTTTCCAAAGATCAATACAAGCAATTTTGTGGTTTTATTTTTTCAAAGATTAATAAAACCAATTTTGTTACATAGTGAAATTATAAATTAGGCTGATAAGTTTAAGATTTGTCTAAGGCTTCGTGTCATTTTATAGCATTCAGAGTATTAATCTCTTTTTTTTCTGATTCAGAACTTCTAAATTAATAAAAAAAATTCACCTCCACAGAATCTGGCTGTTTTGTTTCAGTAGGGATTTCTTTTTGTGCCATAAAGAGATTACAGATTTTCAAGGATAAAAAGTATTTAACATAACAGTAATGTATTATAACTCTTCCAATCGTTTCAATGCATAAATGCAACCGAGTGAGGAAAAGCCCACACAAAATGAAACTACAGACGATGCTTTTACGCATGCTTTTCTATGTGCAAATTCCTCCACACCTCAGTGCTACATGTACAACAACAGGAATCTGGGTATGGCTTTTCAGTGTTTTGACCTTGAGTGTCACCCGTGGATCACTCTCATCGTGAGCGATGTTAAAACTGAATTGAGTGGAGGGGTTATTTTTTTTTAAGGAATTACTGATTTATAGCTGGGGCAAAAGCAAAGGAGGGCAGGTGCAGTTCAGAGTTTTAAAAACACGCTGAAGTGTGCAAGCACACACTGGTTGGGTAGTTATGAGGAGAAGCAAAGAACACTGTAAGGTCAGTCAGAGGTGCACCTCCAAAAGAGCCCAGGAGGGGCTGGAAGTAGTAGGATCAAGTGACCGTAAAAGGGAGCACAACCTTAATTTGAGGTACTTAACACATCTGAAGTAGTGTAAATGAGCCTCTGAACACCAGCCAAAGCTTAACTCTCCAGGCAGAGCCTCTGCTTTAGAGCCATAATTCCATTCGAGTATTTATTTGAAATAACATTTTACTTCATGGAGGAATGAGAAGGAAGAAAATGTTGATCTCTGATGCAATTATCAGTTTCTGAAGCCTTTGTTCTAAGGAGACAATAGTTTTGATTTTTTGTGATGACTAATTATATGGTGAAGAAAAGTGAATACAAAAGTTCAGTAAAATTACAGCTTAATTCTCAACGTAAATTAGATTTCTCACAAAACAATGCTTATGATCTACTCACCCTATTTAATTTTAAAGAGGTGATTATTATCTCTTTACAGAAAACCAACCAAAATTAACACCTCTTTCCCATTGCTGACTATGATTTAAGGTGTTGTACATCTATCAACACTGTTAATTTTAAGCTGATTCACTAGTCCCTCAAAGAGGATAATTGGGTAAGTCAGAAATAATGTCCTTCACGTAACAGAAATGAAGGTTGGCAGCACATTGTCTCAATTTAGAAATACTTGACTCTCAAGTCTCTCTATTTCTTAATCTCTTTGCAGAAAAATATGACGTGAGTTGCAGCTAAGAGCCTGTTTCTTCCTCCATCATTTATCTGCAGTTTTTGACACCGACGCTTGGAAATAAGAACACTGGAAAGTTTGTGCCTTAACTGTGTAACGCACATCTTCAGAGCTCTGGATGGGTGAAAAAACCTAAATATCACAGTCTTTACACTAGCAAATGATGTATTAGGGGAGGAAGTGGAGCACAGAGGTACTGAGAACAAAAGGTGTTTCTGATTTGGGATATTGCTTTTGGCAATCTGAGCTGTGCTACAGGTCTGCCTTTTGCAAGCTCTGAAGATTCACAGGTGGAGCACAAGCCCTGGGACATGTCCAATGGGTCTATGGTAGACCAACCCAAACTCAAGAGAGCAAATCTGTTTCTCACAACTAATGAGGCCTTACAGATTGCTGAGAGATCTGTGGTTTCATCTGAATGGAGTATTATTCATTCCTCTTTGCAACCTGGATGTAAGAGAGTACAAGTGTCCTGAAGGAGAGAGAAGGCATGATGCAGCAATGCCAGTCCCCAGCTCAGTGTGAGGAACAGCTGAGAATTAACAAGGCAAACACATTTCACTGCAAGGGAAACAGAGAGATTCCAGCACTACAACAGGACAAAGCTGCAAACTTCACACTGAACAACAGTGGCTTGAGAAATGGGTGTTCATGCTCCACAAACCTCCTGAGACTTCAACTCTGAAGAGTTTTGTCAGAACTCTGTGCACTGCCCTGTCTCCAGCAGAAACCTTTGTCCAGCCACACATTACAAAATGCCCAAATATGGCCTTTGTGTGAAAAAAAGGCTGTTTCTGCAACACAGGAAGATATCTTCCAAATTTTTCCTGCCTGTGGAAGGGGTTGTGAAGGTGTAAGAAGTGTCTTCTCCCCGTCATCACGTCAAGAAACAGGACAGGACTCTGCCCTCAAGTCAGTTTCCAATGAGTTATGATAATGCACTGGGAGATGATCATCAGCCAAGCCAGCTCCCAAGGAGCAATCCAGCAGACAACACTCCTGGTGCAAGTTCCTAACCCACCCAATCCTCCTATCACTTAATTTCTTTGTTAAATCCCTTAGATCTGGCCACAAAACTGAGGTCACTTTGTCAAACCATGCAAACGGTTTTGTTGTTATAATTAACTTTTACAGCTAGTGTAAAGCAACTTGACACAAAATCCATTGAAGGAAGACAAATGAGGAATGGCAGCAAAGACTGGAAGAAGGGCTGGGTGGATGACTGATCTTCACTTATCTGGCAGTGTAGCCCAGCAACCAGAAATGCAGTAAGGCATCCATAAGTGGAAACAAACCCCCTCAGCACAACCTGAGGTACTCAGGATGATAACATCAGTTAGGACAGCCTCTTGCAAGTACAGCATGTGATTCTAACTTCATTTCACTTCAGTCAATGCAAGGTGTTAACAGGATTTTTACCCAACTGAAATAATGTGCTAATTTACTGATGATGTGAAAGTTCGTTAAACCTACCACAAAATAAACCAAATTTGATAGCACAGGTGTGATGAAAACCATGGAGGTGCTTGAGAGAGAAGTCTTGCGACATTATATTTGATGCTGCAGAAAGGCATTTCTTATCCTGCACAAAAAACCCTCTTTTTCTTTATTTGCTGACAGCACTTCAGAAATAGTTGATGTAATGACTCTGATTTTTATAAGTGAAAACCTTCTTAGAGGAATGCCGTATTAAAATGTTAGCATCCTTTCAGTGCAAAGGGAGGAATACGCAGCTCATGTGCTTGTGACGTATAAGCAGTGGGGAGAGGAATTAGCAGGAGGTTTAACAAAAGTATTTAGAAAGGAATAAAAGCAAATGCAGTTAAAAAAAGAAATACAAGCTCTGTAATAAACTGGAAAACAGAGAACAGTTTTTAAAAGAATCCTTTCCACCAGCAGAACTGCTGGAAAAAATGGAAGCTGAAAGTCTGTCAAACATGGAGAGGAGCTGAGTGTTAATACTGACAACTCATTCCACAATCTTGTGAAAAAAGTTGATGCCTCACTACTCCATGCACAATACCTCATAGGAAGATGTGGTGCCTTTCATGAAGCCTTTTCTGCCTTTATTGGCAGTTCCTTTAGAGAAACAGTAGAGTAGGAAACAGAGACCAAAGGGGTGGCTACGTAAAGAGACCTGTGCCTGGTGACTGACCGTCAGATTTTACAGTGTGTCAAGTGTTATCAGAGAGCTCAGGAAATAGGATTAATCTCACTGACATCAGTGGAACACTTTTCACTATTTGCATGGGTATTGAAATTTGCTCAAGCAGCAGTAAAAGAATCAATAAACACCAATCCTTACATATCTGGGCATATTCACAGACAGTGTACCACCACTGAATGCTTTCACAAGAGTTGTGGAGTGAATGGGAAAAATATGTAAAGCAGTCTCCAGAATAACTTTGCTTCTGTTTCTCTGAATGATCATCTGCAAAAAACCAAGTCTGTCCCTGAAAGGTTGTCTGGTTTCTTCTTATACCAACTCATCTAATAGAGTCTTCCTTGCTGCACTTACCTGAACAGAAAAAATTACAACTCTACCAGCAGGTAATGGAATTTATACACACAAATGTATGAAAAACTACTTTTTTCCATAACCCAGGGATCTCACAAAACCACAGCGCAGCCTGTCACTTTAAAAGGTAAATCAAAAAGGGAACTCTTGTCTTACTTTACTTAGCGTGTTTGTGGCAGCCCTCTATGTACACGAGAGCCTGGAATGGGTTGCCCAGGGAGGTGGTTGTGGCCCCATCCCTGGAGGTGTTTAAGGCCAGGCTGGATGGGGCTCTGGCTAGGGTGGGGTGTCCCTGCCCATGGTGGGGGGGTTGGAACTGGTCCCTTCCAACCCAAGGTGATTCTGATTCTATAACTTCTCCAGTAAAGTGATCCTGCTGTGGCAGGGGGATTGGACTGGATGATCTTTCGGGGTCGCTTCCAATCCCTAATGATTCTATGACTCTACGTTTAGAAAATAAAATCTAATAGCCAGCTACTCAGTAAGGCCAGACTGATACAAACCCATGGAGTCACAAACAACGGGATATGGCAGACATCACTTTGAAACCAAAACGTTAGGCTTGAAGCCTGAAGTAAGCAATATAGGGTACTCTAAAGATCCAGAGGAAAAAGAATTAGCCAGCCCTTTGGCAATGCACCAAAACAGGAAGTTCAGGGTCTACTGGACCATCAAGAAGGCATTAAATGAGGAGCCGTTTGTCAATCTTCTGTGTTTTTCCAGTACGGTCTATCACATCTCATGACTGCAATTCTGTGAATAAGGGAGTTGGAGCTTCTCTGTTTATTTTATTTCTTTATTTTTTATCTAGTCAAGCGTGCGACCTTTACCAGTGAGGAGTAAGCATCCACTTGTCTCTCCTATTTGTGTTTCTATCATCTTGTCCCTTCTTCCTTACACCACAGTCATGAATAAGACTCTACAGGCTAAATGATGCTGGTGATGGCATCTGTGTCACCTTTTTGTTTTGCATCTGTTGCCTGGTGGAACCTGGGGAGGAACTCAGTGAAGCAGCTCAAGTGGGACTGGAAGCATATCTATCCTGGAAGCACTTGAGTTTGCAGAAGTAAATGAAGAAAAAAATCACTAAAAGCTTTTGTGCTGATTAAACCCCTGAAAATTATGAAACCTGATCTGCTGGAAAAACATGTGCCATATTATATTTACACTTTTGTAACTAGGTGTCTTCTGTCTTCCTCTGCTGACAGGCCACAGAGACATGGAAACATGGTTTAGTGGCCACGGTGGCATTGGGTTGATGGTTGGACTAAGTGATTTTGGAGATCTCTTCCAACCTTAACGAGTCTATGCATGTATGATCTGAAGATGTTCTACAGCTACAGGGCAAAAGGGTCTTCTATATGTACAATCCGATATGTCACAGTATTTCAGAAACAATGAAGCTATAGAACCTGCAAAGAAATCAGCAAGTCTGACTATAACTACAAGAGACGTGCTAGCTACATTTCTTGATCTTACGTGCATGGCTAATCAAAAAGCACTGTGCCTCCTCCAGGACAGCCAAAAGCCATAACTAGCTAAATGCAGGCGGCAGTACATGTCCTTGAGAGTGGAGCTTAATATTAGCTTTGCAATGACACCTGAGTTGTGCTTCTGAACTACCTGAATGCGTTATCAATGCTCCAAACGCATCGACGTTTTCACTTGGTTGCAAAGGTAGGCTTTTTGTACGCGACAGTATTTAGCAATCTAGTACCAGCCATCAGTTTGATATCAGCCGTGACATTATTTAATTTTCAGAATCGCAGAGGTTAAAGCTCACTGAACTATAAACAGTTGGAAACACGGAGTGTAATCCCAAGGCACAGCTCTGCACAAGCTGTAATTTAAATCATATTGCATGCTAAGCTGAAAAGGCAGTGCAGGTCCCAGGAGGCATAAATAAATCTGCAGTCACTGATTTGCCACACACGTTTGTGTTGGGATTCTGTAACTGTGCAAACGCAACGTCTTCCTTCAGTGCAGAAGACCTGTCATCTACAGAGATTTGTAATTAAATGACCCAAAGAACAAAAGCAATTACTTAGCCTTACAAGCATTCAGACTGGAGTTTCCACGATGGAATGAACAAAGAGAAGGGGAAGTTACGGAGACAGAGAGAAAAGGAGACTTTGAGTCTGCAGCTTAATTCAACTGTGTCTAATGCTAGCTGGGATTTTAATGTGTAGACCAGGTATTTGGATACCTGGCTTACTTTGAACTAATAATTCCATCATCACAAACTCCACTCTGAAGTGGATGTTTCTCCACCTAAGGACCCAATTATAGTTCTAGCTGGCTACGTGCCACATCAGGTGCCGGCTTTGAGCAATCAGTTGTGTTAATTGCAAGCAACACTGGAAGCCTTTAGGGACAAGCAATTCACGGTTCAGGAATGTTAGTGTAAAGAGGGTAAGGTTCAGCCCCATTACCAAGAACAAATCACAAAGTTTGTACAGGCTGCAGACTAACAGCTACATTTTTATGGAAAGAAGTAGGAACAGTCTAAGGGGCTGTGTCCTCACATCATTAACTCTGCTGAGCATGCAAACATCTCAGCAACTTGATGAGGTGGTGACTATATGGTAGTGGTTTTCATCCCAGCAGGTGTGTGAGGGATTCTGATCCAGGCCAACAGGGCCAACGCATTGTCGACTGCCTACGAACATGGTCTCCTCCACATTCACAGACATTTTCCTTCTTTCTATTTATCACAATGGGAAACAATTATTTTAAAGATGCACTGTGTTGTTTGATGTAAATTATAAATAACATAGTGAATGTCATAGATGGTTACTGAAGGGCTGAGCACTGCAGTGAGTACAGATCAATAGAACTTTCTTTGCCACACCGGGGACATTCTCATTTATTATCAGCTAAAGATCCGACTTGTGGTATTTTTCAGTATATAACTTTTGTTCCACTGCCTGAACAACAAGTTTTATCTAGTCTAGCTATTTGCAAGTGTTGATTTCTAGTACGTTTGCTGGTGAGTCTCACCACCAGCACTATTCAAAAGAAGAAACCTGCTGAAATGTAGGAGGTGATGAATGAGAAGCTTGGGTTGAATCATTAGAGATAGAAGAAGTGAGTGGGTTTTGCAGTGTTTGTGGAACTGGTACAAACCTATGCCTGTAGGTGCTTCGAAAGAGCGTGGAGGCTCAGGAGGTACCTCTAACACCCTGCAGAGGCTCAGTCCCTGGTGTCCCACACAGCTGTACAAAGAGACCTCCTCAAAACAAAGCCATCGTATTTCTGCCCTTAACACAGACGAGAACATTGCCAAACACTTTTGCATCTGAAGCTGTGAATTTCATTAAATTCAATGCAACTCGCTCAGCACTCCCTATTTTTGTGTGGTTGAAATCTCCAGTTCTCCCCCACCCCGCGGCCAGCATGCTCCAGTCACATCACACTTAACCTTTGCCTTGGCTTCTCCAAAAAGAATTTGTTTCACTCTATTCACAGCTTCGACGGTTTGGCAAAGTGCGTTTCAGTGCCGCGCTGGGGCTTTATCTTGAACACACTAATCTGATTGTTTTTCCACTCTACAAACTTTGGGTCAACAATCAAGCTGCTGCCAGAAACTAATTAATTTGCAAACAGGCCCCATTTTCACAGGGGGAGAGCTTTTGAAACCTATGTCAGCAGAGCTGGTCACACCATGGTGACATGCATTGTCATGGCATCCACTTTGCTGCGGTAATTCTCCTCACTAATTTTTCACCACACACATGAACTCAAATTACCCAGTCAACAGTAAATCTCTGTTGAATGCCCACCAAACTCTGAACGTGGTGGCCTGAGAAGAGGAAATTGGTATTGACAGGGTCAGCACTCATTAAATTGATGGCCAGAGCCAAAGAGAAAAAACCCAACGACAGAAGAACATTCAAAAAAGGGATTCAGACGTATGTCATATCCCAGGAAAGGGGGCTGTAACAGACCCGTTCCAGCTTTGTTTAAGTCCATTAGTATTCTGCTGTGTGACTCCTTACAAGCAGATTTGTGCTTTTCTTGAAAAACTGGCTGGTTACTTTTGTGGACAGCAAAGGAGGCATCGACTTAGTAGCTAAAAGTCACTGTTTTCCAAGCACCAGAGATACGATGAGGAGTCAGAGACCTCAGAGAACACGGGACACCTGCTTGAATTCGCAAAGGTTTGTCTTTGGCATCCTGCCACCTAATCTGAATTCTCCTTAGGACGATTTGGAGCTTTGTAAAAATAGTAATTACAAAGTAATCTGTAATTTAAACTGGGACCTACACCAGCAGCAAAGCAAAGTGCCGTCTTAGAACATGAACCCTACACCTGTCCTGGACAAATTACCTTTTCCCCTATTGAGATGCACTTCCAGGGCAAGAGGAGAGGATTCTTATGAACTGATGTGTGTGGGTAGTATGTTTATGTTTATATTCATATATATATATATATGTAAAAATACATACAGTTATGGTGTTATTCCATTACATATTAACTGAAAGTAGTACACAAAGCTCCTACTAGAGATCATCACCACCGCTTCTGCTTATTGAGTTCGAGTGAATTTGTCAGCTTCCTTATGCAAACCAACCATCACTTCACAAAACTGTCCACTGCCAACTGCACAAGTCATCCTTTGAATTCTACACATACAAACAAATATCCTTAGTTTAACAACCCCCCCACCACCGCTTTGTAGAGAACCTAGCGTATCACTGAGACTGCTGGTAACCAGACGATTTCTGTGTTTATCATTCACTATGACAACAGTACAGAGCTGGAGACACACAGCTCACATCACGAGTGTGACTTCTGCAGCGCGTGTACTCATGCAGCTGGGTTTTTGCACAGCTCTTACTGTTGGAAATGGAAGATGAGACTGAGATTTGTTCATCTAAAGCCGTATCTATAAAAAACAACTTGAACTGAACTATGACACTGAACATCCAAGTGAGATCACCTGATTTGCTCTGTGCAGCCAGGTGCACTGACGTATCCACTTCTACAGCATCTAGCCAGAGCTTGTTTTGGGTCACTGGTCCATTTGCCTCCCCAGAAAAGTCAGAGCATAGGTGCTGGGAACAGTTATACTCCCAGGTCTCGTGCCAACATGGATCTCAACAGCATTACTGTGCTGTTTGCCTGGTGTTGTATTCACCACTGACATAAACCTCCTAAAATGTGTCAGCTCTAAGGCACATCACAAATAGATCATTTCTGTGCACAGGACAGAGCACAGACCCCCAAGATGATAATCACTTTCAAGTCTCCGTTTAAAGAGCGACTATGCACTGATCTGTTTGGGACTGGGGTCACACCCCACAATGCTTGTTTTGAGAGCTATGAATTTCTTTCCTAGAAGTGTACTTACATGCAGCAGACAAACTTCTCTGATCTTCCGTGGAAACACTGCACTAATCACTCTGAGCTCCCCCACTACTTTTGGTCTTATACGTTCCGCAAAAGAAAGTCAAAGTACGAATTGCAGCATAGCACGGCTTCTAATCTACACTCCCACATACCACTTTTTGCTGTGGACAACAAGGCTGACCAAGCTGAAACCCATAAAAGAGCCCACGGTTAGCCATGTAGCGTACACATATCCTAAGTCAGGCGTTCCTGGACTAATTCGTGTTGTGGCTACAACTGATGCAAGTCTTTTTGCCCAAGGTGATACTCTCTATGATGTCGGGAAGTCTTCAAAACGTGTGGTCAGACCAGGGGAATACCCCCTTACACTTCCTCTCTCCTACCCACTTCTTCTACTCTAGCCCCCAAAATTATCCTTTGCCTGAAAGTTTTTCTTTACTGATTTTTCATATCTAAACAACATAAAATCTCATTGCCAGCACAGAAATGGGATGAAGACAGTAACCTAATCCTAGATTGGGGGAGAGAGAGAGAATGAGAGACCTGTTTCCTAGAAGGATTGAAAATATTTCCATTTAGGTCTCCTGATGGAAGATTATAATTGTTCTGGTTGTCTTCACCCACCATGTTCATGATCTTCCTCACATTGAGAGGCATTGTAAAGCTCATCTTTGAATTACTACTTTGTCTTTGCTTTGAGTGAAGTATTTTTCTGAGTTTGTGTAAAGATACAGGGAGCAGTCATAGTATCATAGTATCATAGTATTACCAGGGTTGGAAGGGACCTAATAGATCATCAAGTCCAACCCCTACCAC
>JAOXOE010000230.1:13402-46420 GCA_028565055.1 Phoeniculus purpureus
ATCCTGCTGTGGCAGGGGGATTGGACTGGATGATCTTTCGAGATCCCTTCCAATCCCTAATGTTCTGTGATTCTGTGGGCCACTATGTCTGCGGACACTGAGTTGTAGGAGTTTCTTGTGGTTTTGTCACAGGTGGCAGAAGGAAGCCAACAACACCCTTGCATTGTAAGACCAGCCTGGTACTGATAACAGTCATTGTTTTCCTCTCCTCGAACAGAGGAATGTAGACAATTTAGAGAAGCCGCCCCAGGACTGACAAAAAACCCTCAAAACTCTAACAAAGAAACTAAACTGAAGTATAAAATGTTAACAGACAGAACCAGAGAGAAAAGGAAATCTCTGTGGAGTTTACACGAAGTATTCTGTTACTGCAAACGAATGAATCAGATCAGTAAGCGGATTTGAAAACACTGGAGTTTGAGGATAAGCTAGAAACTGAAGAATAAATATTCTGTGTGCCACTGCCACTTTTCCCCCCACCCACCTTGGCATCTCACAGATGGAAGAGTTGGGAAGGGAGTGTAACTGTCCTTGACGGAAGGCCACCTGCCACAGTTCTGTTATCATATTAGTAAGGTTCACGCAAAGAAAAGTAACTGCTGTTACTGTCAACTATTCAAGGAAAGAGCAGTTTAAGTCTGTCTATAGAGCTGTGCAGCAGTGACAACACAATTTACATCACACACTGCAAAGGCTGGGACACCCACACAGGCACGGGTGTCTTCTTTGCTCTCCTGCAAAGCATACAGCTGTTGTAACAGATTTGCAGCTTCAGCAGCTGAAAGTCATCCCCCCTCATCCTACCAATTCCACATCCCCATCATTCCCCGGAGTTCTAGAGCTGCCAAATGACTCTTTCTGGAGAAGCTGAGGATGAGTTAATATTGTACAGTATATTTGCATCTGGTTGGCACTGTTATACCAACAGGAACAAAGCAGTTGAGGCTCAGTCTGAGTGGAGGTTATTCAACAGTAATTCTAGAGACAAAACCATACATCTCTGAGTATTGGAATCATTGAAACAAACAGGGCAGGCTACACAAAACAGAGCACTCAGTTGCCATTTCCTGTTTGTGTCTCTTATACCAGGCGTATACAACGACTGACACTACGCTCTTTAAGTTTGCACGTAGGAATCATACAGCTTTCCCTCTTTCACCTTGAGCTTTACACCTTCAACTTTATTATGCCCCAACTAGAATGAAGCTGAAGACTGTGATGAGCAGATGCTCTCATATGTGTCACTTGTGATGTTAGTTCATCTTGCCCACACATTCAGAGGTAAAGTTTTCTGCAGGGTAGAAAATGACCCAGAAGGATTTACTAATGCAGTTCTCCAATGTCACAGACATCAAGGAAAAAAACGGAAGAAGAACTAGTAGAATTCCCTGCAGTATGCTGGTAATAGTTTTTGATGTTCCTGTGTGACTGGATCTTGGGGATCCTGCTGTGGCAGGATCCAGAGGAGTCTGCTGTGTAGAAACTCTCAAACCAGTTAGATTTACGTACACGTGACACGTTTCCCACAAGAGAGGGCTTATTCTGCATGAAAGCAAAAACATGAGCCTCTAGAGAACTGTGAAAAATTCTTTCAGCACTACAGTGGAATCTACTTAAAGTCTGTCTACTTAGCCCAAGGTTTTGTTTATAATGTTATGTATTTTGAGAGTTACCTCTGTTTGAGGTACATACATGGAGTAACATATTCAAAATATGAGCCAGCAGCGTGCCCAGGGGGCCAAGGCCAATGGCATCCTGGCCTGGATTAGAAACTGGGTGTCCAGCAGGAGGAGGGAGGCAATTGTCTTCCTGCACTCAGCACTGGGGAGGCTGCACCTTGAGTACTGGGTCCAGTTTTGGGCACCTCAGGACAAGGGAGACATCAAGGGGCTGGAACAAGGGCAGAGGAGGGCAACGAAGCTGGGGAAGGGCCTGGAGAATAAATCTGATGAGGAGAGATGGAGAGAGTTTGGGCTGTTTAGTTTGAGGAGGAGGAGGCTGAGGACAGACATCAACAGCTACCTGAAAGGACACTTGCAGAGATGCTGGTCCTGGTCTCTTCTCACAGGTAATTAGCAGAGGGAAGGGCTTCAGGCTCCACCAGGGGAGGGTCAGACTGGCCATCAGGAAGAAATTCTTCCTGGAGAAAGTGATCAGGCCCTGGGATGGGCTGCCCAGGGTGGTGGTTGAATCCCCATCCCTGGATGAGTCTAAAAGATTCTTAGATGTGGTGTTGGGGGATCTGGTTTAGAGGTGACCTTGTGGAGTGGGGTTGATAGTTGGACTCTATGATCCCGGGAGTCTTTTCCAACCTGAATGGTTCTATAACTCTATGAAAGCCTTTTATCTCCTTACCTGGCCTGCTTCATTTCTTTCTTCGTAATTAGTCTACTGATTTCCACCGAATCCCCAAGCTGCAGATCTGTCAACTTGGTGGCTATAGATATAGCAGCTATTCTGAAAAAGAAGAGCATTAGATTTAATTTAAGGCAACGAATAAACCTTTAAAAATGGGTATAAAGCTGCAGATTTAAACTTCCTAATGGAAGAAGCCAGAGCGACTGTTTCCTCAACAGATTAGAGAACACATCTCTAGCTCTAGATCTTTCGAGGTCCCTTCTAATCCCTAGTGATTCTGATTCTGGTCTAGTTCTACCAATCTATCTAGTTATATAAGAATTTCTTGCTTGATTTCTGTAGCTAAACACCCAAGTTGTTACTGAAATATCCTACATCATTCTCACACTGAACCCCAAAAATTGAACATTCCACCCTCCAAGCCATCCTTCATGTTGAATTCCGGTAAAAGGACATGTTTATCTCTCTGTTTTGCATCATGTTCAGAGAACTATCAGAGAATTTATCAGGATGCAGGACAATCCTATTACATACAGAATAAAAAGCAGTAAAAGGCACCATCAGCTTCATATCTATGAGGTGGTGACAAATTCAAGGTAATGGGCTATTAGATGACAAAACATCATTGGTATCACACGCAGAGATCCAGCAGCATGATCCCTTCCCTGTTCCCTTGGGCATTACACTTCATTGACAGTCACTGACAAAGCCCAAAGCTGCTTCACTGCTCCTGTGGCATTTCTGAGAGAACCTGGATACCCCATTAACTTGCTGATCTTCCCACAGCAGTACTACAGGAGTTTGGTTGTTACGGTTGTTCCACTTTGGGGTTTTTTTTTTTTAGTTCCCAGCTGTGTAGGCAGAGGGGAGAAACCCCACTCACAACGAAATCACAAAACAATACTCAGAGTATTTTCAACCTGAAGAGCCGATATTATCATAGAAACACAGCTGGTGTTACATGCTGCTTTTCTTAGTATCACATGGGCCAAGGAGGGGGTTGTGGAGTCTCCTTCTCTGGAGACATTTAAAACCTGCCTGGACATGTTCCTGTGTGACTGGATCTAGGGAATCCTGCTGTGGCGGGGGGGACTGGACTAGATGATCTTGTGAGGTCCCTTCCAATCCCTAATGATTCTACGATTCTATGACTGAAGCTTTGACACAGCCCTTCACAATCAGATGAGTAACAGTGGGAGAAAACATGTGAAAACACTTGTGAATTAAATCATTAAAAACATTTAGTCAAGTCTGAAATTTAATCGAAGTGCAAAGAAGCCCAGAAAGGATTGGAAGTCATTGTTACAGTACAAACCTTTGATACGTATTAGATGCCTCTGAGCAAATCATACTCTCCTTTCTCCTTCCACACTCACACTGAAGATCAACCTGTTTCAGTACAAAAGAGCAGCTTTTAACAATTGCTCGTCTTTTTATGCCCATAGAGGGGCCATAAAAGAGGGGTGAGAAGCAAGTAAATGTCTTCCCTTCAGAAACTTCATTTCAGTAGAGTAAAGGCTACAAGTGATTCACAGGGAGGGGTTTGTTTACAATAACCAAACAATGCTTTTAGATTTAGAGAAAAATTCGTCACGGTACTTATGTGCGATTTTACGTCACAACTGTTGTTGGGCTGATAATGAAAGCAGTCTGCCTGTGAGCCTGCAGCGAGGTGTTTTGGGTGTCTGACCTTTGCACCGCAGGCTGTGGTCGGGCAGGGTGAGGCAGGATGACACGGAGCCATACAGGGATGATTACAGTACAGCCTTGGAATAGTACACGGTTGTCTACACTCCTCATCTATAAGACACTCTCCTTTATGGCAGATCCTTTTACACTTGTGCATTCCGCATTTTAACATCTGATTGCAGCGAAGTCCACAGGAAATGTCAGTGAGATGACAAGGAATATTACTGCGCAGCTGGAAGAGGGGAGACGAAAGATGACAACTAAAATAGAAGAATTATAAACGCACCTCTCAAAGTACTGCTGACACCTTCATTTGGTGCTGCCCATGCAAGAATCATAGTACTAAAGTATGTCAAGACAAAGGGCAAGTTTTCCTCTGTATCACAGTCCAGTCCAGCAGCTCGTCTGAGTGTGCACAGCACTAACAGACACACTTGTCCGATTAAATCACGTTAAACTCCAATTCCAGTGACTGGATCTAGGTGATCCTGCTGTGGCAGGGGGATTGGACTGGATGATCTTTTGAGGTCCCTTCCAATCCCTAATGTTCTGTGATTCTGTGACTTGGTCTAGGTGATTCTGCTCTGGCAGGGGGATTGGACTAGATAATCTTCTGAGGTCCCTTCCAATCCGTAATGATTCTATGATTTCTAGGTGCTACTGCTGTGGCAGGGGGATTGGACTGGAAGATCATTCGAGGTCCCTTCCAATCCCCAGTGATTCTATGATTCTATTACAAAAAGGCCACAAAAAATCTAAGCCTGCAGCCCTAGAACATCATTTAGTATTGAAAAAGACAGTGTCTGGACTTACTTCGTGCTTGCCCATACACCATTTCTGAGTGAGATAGGTACAGGGTGGACATTTCTCCTCGCTATGACAGGAATGGTACACTGCAGGCACAGAAAGAGAAGCCAGCGCACTTTTATCAGCAAACCTCAGCCTAAGGTATTAAAGGAGACACACACTCCTGTTTAATAGTGTTTGTTTCAGAAGTACACAATGTGTAGGAAGTGCAATGCTTCACACACGGACAATCTCTTCTTTCAAAGTGCTCTTTAAAAATCACAGTGGCAGGTTTTTAGGCAAATACTCCTCCATATGATCTCAATTGGATAGCAAAGGATACTGCACCTTCTGAGCAGGGTTGTACTGGCAGACAGGGTTTGTCAGAAGTCTCTTTGGCCTGTGCTGTATTTTATGCAATTAGCCAGTCCAGTGTAATTCCAGGAGTGAAGAAACTGACTGTTAACTAGATTGTCCCAGTGTTTCAACTGAACACTTTAGCTCCTGAATACAGGATTTAGTGTCTTGTGACTATTAATAGTGAGCAAAAAGAAACCCCAGTGCTCCTACAGAAGTGCTGCTACTAGTACTCGAAGCAAGTCTTTCAATACAAAGCCTAGAAGACTCAGGCAAAACTGAACAGCCTGACTTACCCGGATGATCACAGTCATGTGGCCTGGTGCATGTTTTCTTACACTCTGGGGGCTGAGTGCCACAGGGGACAGGAGGGTAAATCACAGATTCACCACAGTAACAGGTTAATTCATCAAAACCTGAAGAATAAGTTAAATATATCCCAGTGACTACATGCACTCACACTTCTCCACTACGAGACATGTTTAAATAACAAGCAGATGCCTTATTCCAGCTTCGTGTTTGGCTGTGAAAGCACTTAATATCAAATAAGAGTAATGAATTCATTAGCTTTTGTGCCTCCTACAAAAACAGCTGAACTATAAGCACTTGGAACTGTGCTTACTTGTAGCGTACCTCTTCGACAGAAGCACTTGCAACTGGATCAAGAGCAATGCCCACTTCAAGTTGAAAGTCATTGCTGTCTTATCCTTGATCTTGATACATGGGGATTATTCATAGAATCACAGAACTCTGTGCAGAGGAGGGCAATTAAGCTTGTGAAAGGCCTGGAGAATAAATCTTATGAGGAAAGACTGAAAGAGCTGGGGCTTTTTAGTTTGAAGAAGGGGAGGCTGAGAGGAGACCTCATCATTCTCTATGACTACCTGAAAGAACACTGTGGAGAGGTTGGTGCTGGTCTCTTCCCACAAGCAATTAGTGATAGAACAAGAGGGAATGGGTTCAAGTTACAGCAGGGTAGGTTTAGACTTGATACTAGGAAGAATTTTTTCACAGAAGGGGTGATCAGACACTGGAATGAGCTGCCCAGGGAGTGGCCATCCCTGGATGTGTTTAAAGATCATTTGGATGAGGTGTTGAGTGATCTGGTTTAGGGGTGACCTGGTAAGGGTAGATGGTTGGGGTCTTTTCCAATCAGAGTGATTCTGTGGGGTTTTTTATATGACTGCTAGATAAATGTGTCTAACAGAATATATACCACTATTGAAACCCAACACTTAAACCCTTCTAAAACGAAGTAACTTTCTCTTTCATGAAAAACCATCCTATACAGTTGAACTCCACATTCTTCAAGTGCCAATCAATTCAGATCACACTCTTTGTCCAAATCTGACTATAATAGATACGAAAAAGCCATACTCTCACAAGCAACTCACTTGTTTGCCAGCACGTTTGACAACTGCCCCGATGACAGGGTTCTTCACATCTGTGGAGCCCACAGTTGAGTTTACGACCACAAACCAAAGAACACTTATGCTCTGTGTCCTAGGGAAAAACAAAAACCAGAAGCAGAATTAGAACATAAACTGCCCTCTCAGAGGTCACAATCTACTCATTGACTTAAGTGTACAGTGTAGAACAGAGCTTCGGCCTGATCCATACGCTTTTTACACCAATTACTTACAGATACACAGTTTTTGAGGGGTGAAGACCTTTACTGTAGACACAGCTTATGCTTCTTGTATTAAGTAATATCCTCTACCACCTTGATTCTTCCTGGCATCACTGCATTGACAAAATGCATCCCTACAGGGATTTAGGTGCATTTAGGTTGGTACAGGGTTCTACATTTAGAATGACACCCTTCAAACCAGTGCAGCAAAACAAATGCACACAAACTTGTTAGAGTTTGACTGTAAAAAGACTGAACATCACAGAGTTGTTTAGCTTGGAAGGGATTTCAAAAGATCACCTACTTCCAACTCCCCTGCCATAGGCAGAGACACCTTCTACTAGACCAAGGTGCTCAAAGCCCCAATGTGTTTCTGAACTCTTTCAGGGATGGAGCATCTGGTCCTCTGCAATGTGATCTAGGTGATCCTGCTCAGGCGGAGGGATTGGACTAGATGATCTTTCAAGGTGCCTTCCAATCCCTAATGTTCTGTGATTCACAACATCTCATCAACCTGTTACAGTGCCTCAGTATCCTCATACTCAAGGAATGGGCAAAGAGACAGAGATGGAATGTTGGATTAGCTGAGCAGGGTTGGGCCTGGTTTGTGTTTGGATGGGAGACAGTCTGGGTACACCAGGTGCTGTAGGCTTACCCTGCTCCAGCAAGGGGGGGTTGGACATCGATGATCTTTCGAGGACCCTTCCAACCTCCAACATTCTGTGATTTCTTTTTTCTATGTAGCCTAAATCCATCCTCTTTTCATTTAAAGCCAGTACCCCTTGTCCGATCACTACAAGCCCTTGTAAAAACCGTGTCTCTTGCTCTCTTGCAGGCACTTCCCTTGAGGTACTAGAAGGCTGCTAGAAGGTCCCCCTGGAACCTTCTCTTATCCAAGCTACACAGCCTCAATTCCCTCAGCAAACCACAGAACATTAGGGATTGGAAGGGACCTCGAAAGATCATCCAGCCCAATCCCGCTGCCACAGCAGGATCCCCTAGATCCAGCCATTAGGTATTGGAAGGGACCTCAAAAGATCATCCAGCCCAATCCCGCTGCCACAGCAGGATCCCCTAGATCCAGTCACACAGGAGCACATCCAGGCGGGTTTTAAATGTCTCCAGAGAAGGAGACTCTACAATTCCCCTGGGCAGCCCCTTCCAGTGCTCTGTCACACTCACCATGAAGCAGTTCCTTCTCATATTGATGTGGAACCTCCTGTGTTTCAGCTCACACCCACTGCCCCTTGTTCTATCACTATCCTCATACTGAAGGATTTTTTTTTTTATATCTAGCCAAAATCCACCCTCTTTTCATTTAAAGCTACCAGCCTTTGTCCTATCACTACCAGCCCTTGTAAAAAGCCTCTCTCAAACTTTCTTGTAGGCACCCCCCTTGAAGTACTGGAAGGCTGCTAGAAGAGCCTCGTGGAGCCTTCCCTTATCCAAGCTGTACAGCCCCAATTCCCTCAGCAATTCCTCACAGGAGAGGTGATCCAAAAATGGAAAGGTACAACATAAAAAATGTCTTTTAGCATCAGAACCCAAACTACAACACATCACATAACGAACAGCATCATAAAACCACAAGCAAACTTACCACACAGCAAACTTCATTACACTTGTGTCGTCCGCACGATCTTTTCTTGTTGCATCGCTTGTCACACATGAATGTAATGGCAGCTATCAAAAACATAAAAACCCCACTCAAAACCAGTCAGAGCTTCCACATCGTTGCTTACGTTCAGAACAAAAGTTGCAACCACAGTATTATGCTAAGGCTGTTGCAGAACGTGGCCTAGAGGAGACCAATACACTAAGCAAACTTTACATTACTCGCTCTCCCACATCAATTCCCCACATGAACACTTGGCTTTCTTCAAACAACCTCTTGTCCAAAGGACTTTAGGAACAGAATACACGAAAACAGGCTATTTCATCCTAACCTTTACACCACACACTGCCCAACAGAACACCAAGCAGGATGTCCTCATATGCTGGAGTACTATAAGCATCCCGTTTCAGGCTGCTCAAATTGGCCAGGCAGTACAAGTCAGCTACTGCTGGTATGTTCATGAAACTAGGGCTAGCAAAAACCATCCTTATCGCCACGTGCAGGTAACAAAACCAGTGTCTTCTGGATTCTGAAGAGCAAAGTCTTCACAGACAAGAACTTCAGGAAGTAATACGTGTATTTCCTAACCTGTGTTTCTTGTAAATGCATCTCAGTATGACAGGGGTTCAGCACAGAAACATGTGACTGAGGTGAACTCGGAGATACTACACCCAGAGTATCAAGAATGCGATGTGAGAGCTCTCTGCCAAACTCTGAGACAAACACCTGCAGTATGCAACTGGGAAGCAGAACTGAAGTTCAGATTTGCCCAGGAACTCGGACACAGCAGAGCAACAGCATTACTTTGTATTTTAGCTACACAACTTGACCCAAAGATATGCAGGACAACCAGCAGGGGAACATGGCAGGTGGCATAAGAAACTCTGCAAACTGAGACAGGTTGTCTGGAATCCTCGAGATAAAACACTGAGAAAGTCTCTGCTTATGCGAAACAGAAATGAGACAGGTTTACTATAAACCTCTTCTCACAAGCAGCAGGATCTCAACAAGTGACCAGCGTGGCGCAGAAGCACAGGTAACAGCAGCAGCACTGATCAGCTGTTTGCTAACTTCGTAAACCAAAGCCAAAATGAGTATGGGATGTGCAGCATTTTAAGAACTGTGTCACATTCTGTACAGAACACAACACCGTACCTTTGTTTCTGAGGAGGGCACACGGAACTTCCTAGGAGACAAACAGATGAAACACCTGTAAGTAACTGAAACTCTATCACCTAGTCACACAATAGACACACAACGTGCACTCCGTTTCCAAGGTCAAAAACCCCCTCAAATCATTAAACACAAAGCTTCTTCCACAGAGAGTCAGTACCAATTAAAAAGACAGTTCTTATTCCCCATCTAATTCAACAGACAATGATGTCAACTGACAGAAATGTCCTAAGAAATCAGAAACTGACGGATAACAAGAGTGTATAAATTTGTGCTTTGACCACATGTCCCATTAACTGACTACCCTTGAACCATCAGTCATCACAACTGCGTGTTCTGAACTGTGATTTCTGAGCATCGCATCGTTCAGGACGGATTTAAGTAAAGTCATCACAGTACTTCGCTCTTACTTTTTCAAGAAGCAGTTTTCTGAGCCCTGAGAAGCTGCATAAATTTAAACACAAACCTCACTTCGTTGCAAGTTTGAAAATGAAAGATAATGTGAAGCCTCCTACCTCATTACTACTGTCAGCAAACAGAATATTAGGGATTGGAAGGGACCTCAAAAGATCATCCAGTCCAATTCCCCTGCCACAGCAGGATCCCCTAGATCCAGTCATTAAGGATCGGAAGGGACCTAGAAAGATCACCCAGTCCAATCCCCCTGCCACAGCAGGATCACATAGACCAAGTCACACAGGAACATGTCCAGATAGCTTTTAAACATCTCCAGAGAAGGAGACTCCTCAACCCCGCCGGACAGCTCCTTCCAGTGCTCTGTCACCCTCACCATGAAGCAGTTCCTTCTCATACTGACGTGGAACCTCCTATGTTCCAGCTCACACCCATTGCCCCTTGTCGTATCATTGGGTGCCTGAACAAAGCCTGGCTCCATCCTCCTGACACCCACCCTTCACATATTGATCAACCTTTACCATATTTATAAACATTAATGAGGTCACCTCTCAGTCTTCACTAAAGAGACCCAGCTCCCTCAGCCTTTCCTCCTAAGGGAGGTCTTCTACTCCGTCACCTTTGTGGCTCTGCGCCACAAAGTTCTGTATCCTGGAACTGAGAGGCGCAGAACCGGACACAACATTCTAGATGTGGCCTGAAACCTGCAGGAGGAAGCTGCCGTTCCAACCTCATGCAAAGTGCCAGTTGTTTCTACGTACCCATAAAGCTATGTACTCAGTAGCCAGCTTTACCTACTTACAGATGACATAACAGATCAGATAAGCCAGAGCTCCTACGGCAGTAGCCCAAGATTTCCAAGTTGTTACTACAGAAAGTAGCATGGTTTAAAAATACACTACTTATTGTATAAGAATTGCTGAGAATCTGCTTCACCACTAACTGTATGAAGACTGGAGACCGGTAAAAGTGTCATGTTCTTGCATCAAAGTTCTACAACAAACCTACAAGCTGCTGTGATAGTTTTGCTTAGGTTTTTATGTTAGGCTACATTTCTTCTCTCCGTTTCCTTTACTTTTGATAAAGCTACAATTCTCTGTGCTGTATCATTGCTGCAGGATAATCTAGGGCTTTGCAGCCAGCTTAAACCAACAATTCCGTGTGAACTCTGCAAAAACGCTTCCAAACATTGCCTGCACATGAAGCAGCCCGCGGTAACACTTCACAGTGTAATTTAGTTAGCGTTCAAGACTTGCACAACAGAGGTTCATGCAACGTAGGAGCACAGCACCTCCTCCTACTACTCTGCATTCTTTTGCACAACTAATTCAGCTCCTTCTACTGCACAGCCTAGAAAAGCTGACCTTTCCCATTTCCATGGTCACGCGTTGCACACTCACCTTTTTTTTGAAGCCACACCTGCAATAAATATTTGATGTGTGAGAACACGGTTTACACTCTCCTTCATGGCAAAGGCTTTCGCATGTATGAACAAACTCTAGCAAAACGAGAAGACAAAGATGAACGATTCATTAAAACAAGAAAATCCATGACGTGGAAGTCCATATTTATTAGGAGCATCACTGGTCAAAGACACTAAGCTTGTGTGCGGCTGGGTTTCCAGACAAATTAGCTGAACTAAGGTAAATCTGCACGGAAGTTTCAACTTCTACATCCTGAATCTATAGACTAAGGTTTCAGCTCTACAATTAACACTGAACATTTGAATATGTAATACGCTGATTTATATTTCATACATATATTTAAATACATTTTTAAGAGACAGATTTTGTGTGATACTGTCCTACCTGGAATTGGGGTAAATTTGCATTACTTTTTAGCCCAAAAGAATTACTCACTGCAAGTGTGTCTTCTTGTTTATCCTATTTTACTTACTTGCTGTCCTTGGACTGACAGAATGAGTTAGTATTAATAAGAAGCCCTCATCCTGGCAAAAGTATCCCCTCTCTAAAAGTTTAATAGGTTAACAAATTACTATTAAGTATGTGATCTGTAAAACTGGAGCTTCACACAATCTCAAGTTACCTAATGCACTCACTGAAGTGTCAAATCACTTCCACACATCACTTTCACCAACTTTCCAAGGCTACTTTTTGCTTCATGACGCTCTTACAAGCAGCAGGGAATGCGTATTTACTGGAGGCATCTAAGCAAAGTAATTCACCTCTACTGGTCTCCTAATAGAATCATTCAGGTTTGAAAAGATCATTGAGTCCAACCATCAACCCCACTCCACAAGGTCACCCCTAAACCAGACCCCCCAACACCACATCTAAGCAACATTTAAACACATCCAGGGATGGGGACTCAACCACCACCCTGGGCAGCCCAGCCCAGTCCCTGACCACTCTCTCCAGGAAGAATTTCTTCCTCATGTCTAGTCTGACCCTCCCCTGGTGAAGCTTGAAGCCCTTCCCTCTGCTTCTATTGCTAGTGACCTGTGAGCAGAGCCCAGCACCAACATCTCTACAGTGTCCTTTCAGATAGTTGTAGAGGGCGCTGAGGTCTCCCCTCAGCCTCCTCTTCCTCAAACTAACCAGCCCCAACTCTCTCCATCTCTCCTCATCAGATGGATGCTCCAGGCCCTTCTCCAGCTTCGTTGCCCTCCTCTGCACTTGTTCCAGCACCTCGACGTCTCCCTTGTCCTGAGGTGCCCAAAACTCAACCCAGTACTCAAGGTGCAGCCTCCCCAGTGCTGAGTCCCAGGGGACAATCACCTCCCTGCTCCTGCTGGACACCCAGTTTCTAATCCAGGCCAGGATGCCATTGGTGACCTGGGCACACTGAAAGTCAAATATCTATGTGGGCTTCTAAACAACATCAGTACGTGCTACTCTCTCAAAGTTCTTACATTCCTACTCCTCTACCAATACAGCAAAGGTGTAACGTAACGTAAAAGGCCACCTAGTGTTAGTGCTTCCTAAACACAACTGTTTTCTGACTCGCAAGGGATCGTTATGAGCAGCCAGGCTGGATGCTCTGCAGTGGCCTTTATGCTCAGTTTAAAACCCCAAATCACTAGTCGCTTACTGTTGCTGAAGTCAAGTAGGTAAGAATCACTTTTTTTAAGCAACGAGACAATCTGAATACTCGAGCCAGTAAGCTCCAGTTACCGTAGCTACCGCAAGAGAGCGGTTTGCCGCATGTTTTTCCACACGATGGGATGGGGTCTGTGCAAATTTTACGTTCAACGCATCCCAGTTCCAGTAGCTTGCTGAGAGGAGTCTGGCCACAGGGACAGCGATACACTACTTGTGGAAGCCGTGGACAGAGCTGGCAGGGCTGAGGATGGCAGACTTGTGTACAGTTGTGCCTCCCACAATTTAATTTTCTGGAGAAAAAACAAACAGACAAAAACCGACAAAACAAAGACAAAAGTGAATTAAGTCCATCACGATCGCTGAGCGTGAATCATCTTTTCTGTCCAAAAGGCTAAATTACAGTGACCTTACTTGCCACATATATTCTGGCATGAGAAATTCCCAAATCCATCAGAGAATTCTTCCTTTGTCCCACACAACACTTCTCTAAAGTTGCTTCCACAGTAACACACTGAAATAAATATTCCACAGAAAACACCACGGGTCAGTATCAGTCACGAAACACCTAGGGCAGTACAGCAAATATAAAGGGCAAGTGTGAATCAGGAGGGTGGTTAGTCGAGAGAGGGTCTCCTCTCCCTCTACTCTGCCCTGCTGAGACCACAGCTGGAATACTGTGTCCCATTCTGGGCCCCTCAGTTCCAGAAGGACACAGGGCTGCTGGAGAGAGCCCAGCGCAGAGCCAGAGATGATGAAGAGAGGGGAGCATCTCCCTGATGAGGAAAGGCTGAGGGAGCTGAGGCTCTTGAGCTTGGAGAAGAGAAGCCTGAGGGGTGACCCCATGAATGTTGATCCATATGTGAAGGGCGGGTGTTAGGAAGATGGAGCCAGGCTCTATTCAGTGGCCTGTAATGATAGGACAAGGGGCAGTGGGTGTGAGCTGGAACACAGGAAGTTCCACATCAATATTAGAAGGAACTTCTTCCCAGTGAGGGGTGACAGAGCCCTGAAACAGGTTGCCCAGGGGTGTTGTGGAGTCTCCTTCTCTGGAGACGTTTAAAACCCACCTGGACATGTTCCCGTGTGACTGGATCTAGGGGATCCTGCTGTGATGGTGGGTATTGGACAGGATGATCTTTCGAGGTCCCTTCCAATGCCTAACATGCTGTGATTCTGTGAATCACTTGTAAAAGCTCATTTTCAGAAGGATAATGAAGTTGCTCTTCTTTAGATTGATTTAAGCAATAGAGATTTCTCGGTCCTACGCAATCTGGAAATCCTGTTTTATTTGTATCGATAAGGAGATTCAACTAAAAGGAAGTACTATCTGCCCAAAACAGATCCCTTACTAGAGCAGTACATGTAACAGGTTAATTACTCCCTTAACAGCTGAGAAAATGAACTTGCAGTTGTCTGTACAGTCTGTTCCACAAGAATGTATTTGGACACTGGCACACAGACCTGGACAGTGTCATTTCCACTCAAGAACAGGTTTAGAACACTTTAACAGAATCCCTGAGCAGCTTGTGATATGCTTTACTACACCTCTCCCCATTCTTTTTGCCTTCCTCCACATACTATTTAATCAAGTCTTTGAGATTTATAGTAAAAGATTAACTGGGATCATCGACCAATTCAGTTCAGAAGGGCCATCAGGGGATCACTAGTCCAAGCCTGTAACACAATCAGCAATGAGGTATGAGGTCAAATCACATGTTTTATTCAGCTTGTCTGGAAAACCTGGTTTCCAAGAAGAGTTTTTCCTTACAGCTAGTTACAACACTTCACCTTAGGCTCACTGTCTCTCATCTTCACCTAATGTACAACCTCTCTAATTGATTACCTCCTATTAGCTACTGGAAGGCCACTTCTCAAGCTAACAGAGTCCAGTATGACCAGCTTGTTCTAACATGGCACATGCTCCAACATGCTTAGCCTGGCAGGATTCCTTCTCGTTTTGTTCAGGGTGGAGAGCCAGGCTCTTCTCAGCGGCATCTAATGATAAGACACGGGGCAGTGAGTGTGAGCTGGAACAGAGGAGGTTCCACATCAATATGAGAAGGAACTTTTCCACAGTGAGGGTGACAGAGCCCTGGCAGGGGCTGCCCAGGGGGGCTGTGGAGTCTCCTTCTCTGGAGACATTTAAAACCCATCTGGCCATGTTCCTGTGTGACTAGATCTAGGGGATCCTGCTGTGGTGGGAGGATTGGACTGGGTGATTTTTCAAGGTCCCTTCCAATCTCTAATGTTCTGTGATTAAAATATATTGTTATGCTGACACATTTTCTCCTTTTAAATATTCTGGCAACAGATTTTGTTAAGGGAAATACAGATCTTGCCTCTTCACAGTCTTTTTTTACCTTCTGTTTTCGTAACAGAGAGCAGACAGCTGTAAGACACTCCAGTACTCACCTTGCTGTACTGTCAGCTGGCAAGGAGAACACTTCCCTGAGTGGCACACTTGGGTACAGCTGTGCTTCCCACAGTTTAAGGTATTCCCACACACATTAGAACAATGAATTTTTGTTGACTGTCCACAGCGAACTGAATGACTGTAGAGAAATGACAGCAGAGTGTTTGAAGTACACTAATATCTATACAGTCGTTATTTAGAAGGAAAACACGTTTTCAGTAAAACGCTGAAGTATTCACCAGGGAGAAAAACTCCCAAAGAGCCTTTAGGAAATGTCACACTATTTCCCACCTTGCTTCTCCTCTCCCACCTCACTAAACTATGACACATTCCACAGTCTACAGAATTTTCTCCCAAAAAATAGAAAAGTAAGGTGATTCTGAAACTTGAACTGAATGTATGGTTATGTGTCTGGCCTGAACAGCAGATCACAGAACACTAAGGATTGGAAAGGACCTCGAAAGACCATCCAGTCCAACCCCCCTGCACAGCAGGACCACTTACTTCTATTACAAAAGTCTTTCTGAAAACTTAACTGATCCTCAACAAGAACATGGATGTGGGCCTTAATACTGAATTGGTAGTCTACACAAAGACTTGGGTTGTTTAATCAAGTTCTTCTAAAAATGGGACAAAATGATAAATCACCCTCTTTTTTCCCTTCTCTGACTGGCCTCATATGAGGGCTGTAAAATGCACACTTGAAATAAATCCTCAAAATATCCTAATGAGGAAAGGCTGAGGGAGCCGAGTCTCTTTAGCTTGGAAAAAAGGAGACTAAGGGGTGACCTCATCAATGTTTATAATTACGAAAAGGGTGGGTGTCAGGAGGATGGAGCCAGGCTCTGCTCAGGGGCATCTAATGACAGGACAAGGGGCAGTGGGTGTGAGCTGGAACAGAGGAGGTTCCACATCAATGTGAGAAGGACCTTCCTGGTGAGGGTGACAGAGCCCTGGCAGGGGCTGCCCAGGGGGGCTGTGGACTCTCCTTCTCTGGAGATGTTTAAAACCCGCCTGGCCATGTTCCTGTGCGACTAGATCTAGGTGATCCTGTTGTGGCAGGGGGATTGGACTGGATGATCTTTCAAGGTCCCTTCCAATCCATAACATTCTGTGATTCTGCGGTACTACAAAATAAACAAATACTAGAACAGAGTTTCAAAACAAATCAAAGACTATTTGGACTGATTTTAACTAATTTTAACAGAGATAACTTTATTTTCATTTTTATTTTTTCTTAGAGGATTTAGAAGTAATTCATTCCTTTTAAACGTAACATTCCCCATATTATTTTAGCACTCAAAAGTTACAGCTCAGAATAAACTCTGGTTTGTACATTTTTAATGTACATATATAAGAAAAATGCCATTTTAAACACAACAAAAAAGCTTATGTAAGGGTAGTTTATTCTTTCTCACCTTGTTTGTCCACATTCGCACGTCTTTGTCACAAAGGCTGGGCACGAAGGGCAAGGTCCTGGATGGCACAGGCTTAAAAAAAGTAGAAAACACAAAACTGTAAGCTTAGCTTTACTGTATTCCCAGAGAAACAATTCACCATGGCTCTAACTGCATTAGCACCTCCAGTCCTGCAGGATGTGACAGTGAGCTTGGAGGAGATTGAGGGGTGACCTCATTGATGTCTATAAATATGTGAAGGGTGTGTGTCAGGAGGATGGAGCCAGGCTCTGCTCAGTGTCATCTAGCGATAGGACCAGGGGCAGTGGGTGCAAGCTGGAACATAGGAGGTTCCATATAAGTATCAGAAGGAACTTCTTCCCAGTGAGGGTGACAGAGCCCTGGAAGGGGCTGCCCAGGATGGTTGTGGAGTCTCCTCTGGAGACATTTAAAACCCGCCTGGCCATGTTCCTGTGTGACTTGGTCTAGGTGATCCTGCTCTGGCAGGAGGATTGGACTGGATGATCTTTTGAGGTCTCTTCCAATCCCTAACGCTCTGTGATTCATGCAGCACTAACACTGCTTTTGTGAGCTGAGTCTTGGCACTTTGTGACAATCCTACTACAAAACAGCAGCTTATACCAGTCACACATCCGTTTGTTAACGTGGCAGTGCTTAAAGAGAAAAGCCTCAAAAACGGTGGTCTAACACCACAAAGTAGTAAACTCTGATTAGTTAAGACACTCCCACATATACAAAACACTTCTTGCCTTAAGCTAGCTGCCGTCTTTGTCTCCGATGGGTCTTCATCTCTGAGGGACTGAGCTATAATATCCTTTCCAAAAGCTTCTAGGCGATGCTGGGAGGTCTAGACATTCTTATTACCAGTATCAGGACTTGTTCTTTTTTTTTCCAAGCTTAGTAATTTGCATCTCAGCTTCCTGCAAGGCAATGACCTGCCTAGCAGAATGAATCGGATGCATTATGAATTTGCCACCTCCTGATTTAACTGAAGGTCTCATTTCCTACTCAGGGAACACAGCACGTGGAAATTACCCCTATTTTTCAGTGTTTCCTTGATAAAGCTAATTACTTGACAAAGTAAAAAGGTAGAAGGATACAAATTTTTCCCTGACTTATAATCCAGTTCTTTCTCCTCTGCCACAAGAGTCCGATGCTTACTCAGTTTTAAAGGGAAAACACATTCTCAAGTAACTCAATCCCCTGCTTTGATCCAGTTTGACTTGCTCCTCTTGCTTTAGGAGTAACACAACCATGGAAGCAGCACTTGGAACAGCACCACTAAAAATTTACATCACCAGTCACATCACTTTTGGAGGTGCTCATTCCACAAGGGACGATCCCTTGCATAGCAATCCTGGCCAAGCACAGAGTGTAACACAATGTGTGCAGAAGGCAGACAGCAGGAAGGAGACTGAAGTTTAGAGACCAACTACTGCAACAGCTTACTTCAGACACCTACAGTACCTTGCACATTTCATCTGCATGGCAGATGGCACAAACAGAAGTGTCCTAAAGCAAAGTAATGGGAACAGTATCACACATGGAGAGAAAAAGGGATGTTTGATCCTGGTAGCATGGCATCAGAGAGCTGCACTGTAAACCATAGAATAATTAGAGATTGGAAGGGACCTCAAAACATCATCCAGTCCAGTCCTCCTGCCACAGCAGTATCCCCTAGATCCAGTCATTAGGGATTGGAAGAGACCTCAAAAGATCATCCAGTTCAACCCCTCTGCCACAGCAGGATACACAGTGTGTGCTTTCTGAAACTCAGACAAAACCACAACTCAGATTCTGTTGCTAGTCACTGCTGTCAGACTCTGTTTAACAGCAGGTGAGACAGCTCAAACAACCACGAGATAAATTGTGAGCAAGTAAACAGAAAGTAACTGGTGAGCAGGGAGGGCAGGAGAGAACTTGCAACCTGGAAAAGAGGTGAGCACTATGCAGTGAGAGTGGAACAAGCAGGCCCTGAAATACTGCAGTTTTACCATCACAAGGATGCTTCTGCATCAGCAACACGAGTGGGCACCTCACAAGAATGTACTCACATATACCCGCGTAGAACATACGCATATTCTATAGCGAAAGAGATATCCAGATGCAGTCTTACAGACATTTCCCAAACATCATCTCATTATTTATACAACAAGCATTTACTTACATGTTACAAAGATGCGGACAGTCCAAACCTTGTCTCTTCTTTCCACAAAGCTCCCCGCAGCTATGTGGGATTTCATTTCTATTCCACTCAGGATTGTGCACCTTACCTAAACAACATCAAAGACAAAAAAAACCCACAACAATAATAAATTTGGGGGAAATTACCAGACCAATAGTCATCCTGGAAAAACAAAATGACACAGAGTTCAGTGTTTTTATCCGCTTTCAGTGCCAATACAGACTCAACTTCTTCAAAGGTAACTTGCATGGAAATACCAAACTCCTTCTAAGCACTCAGCAAGCACTTTGGTAGCTGGTATTGCACATTAAACTGTTAACACATGAAAAATAAAAGCCCTCTTTAGTTGGTCAGGCTGCATAGCAGGGAAGAAAATTAAAGGGTTAAACTCCCTTGCCACCTCCATCACCATTTCCAGAAATTAAATTAAATGACTGGGAAATCGTAAGTCACTTCTCTAAAAAGCAGCAAGCCACACATACCTAAACACCAGAAGGGGGTACTTAGCAGATTAAGAGAGGTTTTTCTCTCCTTCTGCTCTGCCCTGGTGAGACCACACCTAGAATATTGTGTTCTAGGACCCTCAGCTCCAGAAGGACACAGAGCTGCTGGAGAGAGTCCAGCGCAGAGCCACAGAGATGATCAACCGAGTGGAGCATTTCCCTGTTGAGGAAAGGCTGAGGGAGCTGGGGCTCTTGAGCTTGGAGAAAAGGAGACTGAGGGGTGACCCCATTAATGTTTATGTGAAGGGTGAGTGTCAGGAGGATGGAGCCAGGCTCTGCTCAGGGGCATCGGGTGTGAGCTGGAACACAGGATGTTTCACATAAATACGAGAAGGAACTTCTTCACAGTGAGGGTGCCAGAGCCCTGGCAGGGGCTGCCCAGGGAGGATGTGGAGTCTCCTTCTCTGGAGACATTTCAAACCCCCCTGGCCATGTTCCTGTGTGACTGTATCTGTGGGATCCTGCTGTGGCAGGGGGATTGGACTCGATGATCTTTGGAGGTCCCTTCCAATCCCTAATGACTGGATCTAGGGGATCCTGCTGTGGTGGGAAGACTGGAAGGGACCCTGAAAGATCATCCAGTCCAATCCCTAATGCTCTGTGATTCTGCAATTAAAGCTTGACATTTTGATGATTGTAGCAGGAAGTCTTGAACAAGAAGGGGTAGATCCAGTCTGTTATCTTCAAGTATTCTGTATTTCAGATAAGCACTGAAGCCATATTTTAATTAATCTGACATACTGTTAGCAAATCTCATAGCTCTAAGTGCACGAGATGATCATCACAATTAAAGTTAATGCCATGGTTAACACATGCGAAACTTGTTTGGCTCTTTGCAAGACAAGAATTAAGCTAACAATGAAGCAACTGAGCCAGTACCACAAATCTGAGTTGCTAAAAGGAAAAATGGTGACAGTTACACAACTTTAACTCTCTCAGTACACCTCTGCATACTCTATGAGTAGCAAGTCGGAAAAACACAAACATGACAGACAGCATTCTTTGCAAAAGCTAACACAATACTCACCACAGAAACAGGTGTAAGTTTTAGGAACTTGGGTAGAAGCATTCTGACAAGCTGGACACCTCCAGCCACTATTACCATCTGTGGATAAAGAAAATTAAGGACATTAATTACTTGAAGCAAATAAAGGAGCCAATCTACAAACATAAACACTTTTACCTTGTTTCTTAACACAGCTGCAATTAGGCTTTAACATTTACTCGGAAATGGTGGCAAAGCAGGTTACTAAAAATACGACGTTATCCAGTATCAAGCTAAACACAGCAGCTGGACCAGGCTCCAACTTTGTACACAGCCAACAACAAATTTTAAAACTAGACCTTTTCTATTATCTTGCCCCCTATTTATTCTAAGGCATTCATCTACAATAGTCAGTCTTCACTGATCTTCACACCTAAAGATACATGGAAAATGTGTCAAAAAGTTGTTGGGAAATCCGTAACTACCTGCAATCTTAAGAACCACCTGAATTTTAATTATCTTCATCTTATTACAAGCCTATGGGTCTTGTAGGTGATGTATTTAGTATTATTTATGTCCAGAATAAGTTAAGTGTCATGTAAATCAGAATACTCAATTAATTTAAAGGTGACAATATCTAGCTATAAACTGGGGCATAACTGATGAAGTCGGTGTTTTATTAAGTGTTACTGCTTGTTTTGGGAGGGTGTTGGTTAGGAGTAAATGAAGAACCTCACTGTAAGGAAAACAACAGAGATGTTGTCCAAAATCAGTACCTATCTGGCTATGAAGATGTTAGAGCACTGCTGAACACAAAAGGGAATAAGGAATCACAGAACATTAGGGATTGGAGGGGACCTCAAAAGATCATCTAGTCCCATCCCCCTGCCACAGCAGGATCACCCAGATCAAGTCGCACACGAACATGTCCAGACAGGTAAAGAAAGGTATGTCTATATTTATTCTATATGTACCTCTAAAAAAACTAAACTAATTCGCTCTTACTGATTCTTAAGCCAATTCAGCACTGATAAACAAATCTGTGATTTTAGAACTATTCTTCACAGTTAAGAAATCCAATTGATGTATGGTGTTTTCACGGTATGAAAGCAGGAGGGCTTATAGAACAGGAAGCCCTGTGCATAACAACTACCCTGCAATGACAGGCAGTCCTCACTCTCAGTTCACTCTCAGGTGGACTGGAGACTTCTTACTTTAACTATCATAGAATCACAAAATCATTCAAGTTGGAAAAGACCTCCGGGATTAGAGTCCAACCACCAACCCTACTCTACAGATTTACCCCTAAACCAATTCCCCCAACAGCACATCTAAGCATCTTTTAAACTCATCCAGGGATGGGGACTCAACCCCCACCCTGGGCAGCCCAGTCCGGGGCCTGACCACTGCGTCTGTGAAGAATCTCTTCCTAATGTCCAATCCAAACCTACCCTGTTGGAGCTTGAAACCATCATAATGCACAATGGTAACGAATTTCACAAACTGGAAATTATCCATATTACAGACTGCCTTGGCACTCTTTAAATATCAATCTAAAGCATGTCTGGTTTTTTCAGTTCATGGTGCCTACTCATATCCTTTATTATCCCGGCTCATATCGCACTGCCACCAAGACTGCAGCAGAGAGCTGTACAATCATAGGCAGAGCAGCTGCAGCAGAGCAGCAGAAGTACACTCATGTTCATGCTCAAGATCAACCTGTATTTCCTGATCAGGATTATTCATTTGGCTGCTACAAACCTAAGCATCTCAGGGCAAAACATTAAAAGCTACAGGTGGAAACTGACAGCAGGAGACTTAAAGGGATACCTGCTGACAAAGCTGCCAGCATCATATATGGCTCCTCCCAAAGCTAATACACTAAACCCTAAGGCATTCCCTTGTACATTTATATATATAAACTAGATATTCCCTTACATACACACAGGATACTTCAGAAATAATGAATGTTGTATGCTATCCCACATTATGTTTTCCAAAAGCTGTAAGCTTAGCAAAGCAAAAGGCCTTTCCCGTCAACACCTCTTGCAGAGGCAGGACGCCTAGTTCTCTACAAGCAACAATCTCACTCTACTCTGCCCTGGTGAGACCTCACCTGGAGTCCTGTATCCAGCTCTGGAGCCCCCAGCACAAGAAGGACAAGGACCTATTAGAGCGTGTCCAGATGAGGCCATGAAAATAATCACAGGGCTGGAGCACCTCGCTTCTGGAGGCAAGCTGAGAGAGCTGGGGTTGTGTGACCTGAAGAGAAGGCTCTAGAGGGCCCTTACAGCCACCTTCCAATCTCTGAAGGGGGCCTGTCAGAAGGCTGGGGAAGACTGTTCACAAGGGCAGAGAATGATAGCACAAGCTATCAATGATAGCACAGGTTTTAAGCTGGAAATGGTAGATTTAGATTCTAGTAGATCTGGTAAATTTCAGTAGATTAGGAAAAAGTCCTTTGAGGATGGTGATTCCCTGAAACAAGTTGCCTAGAGAGACAGCTGAAGCCCCATCCTTGGAGGCATTCAAGTTTGGGCTTGCTTGATGGGGCTCTGGGCTATCTGACTTAGTGAGTGATGCCCCTGCTTCTTGTAGGGGGGTTGGACTGGATGACCTTTGGAGGTCCCTTCCAACTCTATGGTTCTAAAGTGAAGTTCTAAAGTGAAGGTCCTTGTAAAACAAAAACCTTTCACCAAGCAAAACAGCCTTTCAAGATATATTTTGTTCTTAATCATTGATTACTCTTTGCTCCTCTACGACAGCAGTACATTCACGCAGGCTGATCCCTAAAAAATATGAAGGGTTGAGTTCCTCAAAAAAAGGGAAATAAAAGGTTTCTTCCTGGATTCGGATGCAATTACCACAGGACAGAATGAGAGTGGGTAACTCTGACATCCTGTAAGCATTCCTTAAAATCCTGATTACTCAAGTGAGAATGAGGACGACCCTATAGCATGAACATTCCACTCTCACTAATCTTCTCATGCGTAAAGTAGGCAGAATTCCAACTGAAGATGCCAGAAGGACAGTTGCCTAAGCAAAATCTACACACCTCTCCCCCATTTACTAGAGGTTTAGTATTTGCTATCCTCTCCCTAACCTTCTTAGATAAATGGATTCCCTAACTGCAATTCTTTACCACCATTTTTCCCATCCACATTTGTACTGCAAGTATTTGTAGTGCTTTCAGATACAAAAATGTGGTAGCATGCCCAGAACCTGACGCTTCCTACTGCACACCAATTGTCATAAAGGCAGAGAGAACAACCTCCTCAGTTTCCATAACTCTACAGATAAGGAGGTTCAAAAGAACCTTGAGTAGGAAGAGCTGGAAATTTTATACACAGACAAGAGATCTTTATGTGCAGTTTCCAACAAGCAGCTTTCCTCTTTAAATGCTTGTCTAAATGAGTCACCAGTGATTACATCAGAAAAGATCCAAACACACCCAACGGAACAAAAGGTGACACTTAAAAGGTGGCATTTCCAAAGGCAGCCATACAGCAGGAATTCTCAATGTACATGCAGCACTAGGCACATTTAAAAACAAATATCAACCCAGTTTTTCAGTCATTTCAACTGCAGAACACCATAGTGGAATCACAGAACGTTAGGGATGGGAAGGGACCTCAAAAGATCATCCACTCCAATCCCCCCGCCACAGCAGGATCCCCTAGATCCAGTCATTAGGGATGGGAAGGGACCTCGAAAGATCACCCAGTCCCATCCCCCTGCCACAGCAGGATCCCCTAGATCCAGTCATTAGGGATGGGAAGGGACCACGAGAGATCATCCAGTCTAATCCCCCTGGCACAGCAGGATCCCCTAGATCAATGAGCAAGATTCTCAAGATGTTGTTCTGACAACATACCTAGGTGAAACAGGGTTATGAATTTTCAGCTTGTGCTCATGAAGTAGCAGGAGGAAAGGAGCAAGGGAGAACTATCCCCCCTTTATAACAAAGTAAAACACCCTGTGTGTGATGCAGGTGTTTTTGTCACATTTGCCTTAGCTGTGAAGTATCTAACACTTCCCTCCATCATACATCAAAATGTTAGCAGCAATGCTTGCCAAGGATAAAGTTATGTTGTTCCTTATAGAGAGGAAACTCACCACATGATGGCAAAGTGACGTCTAGCAGAGCTACTCCTCCTCCTCCTGACCAGTGTACCTCTTGCACAAAATGAAAACCCATTCTCCACTTTTGAGTGCTGCTGACAGCATACGATGTAGTAATACCAATGCTAGATGTCAGCTACAAGGTTATTGTAGGCAGACGAGGAACAGAGGTTAAGAAACAGCCCTACAACTCCTCACAGATAATCAGGATATTTTTCAAACTGGTTTGGCTAAACTAAAACTCGTTTTTCAGATGACTGTCAAGACAATAGAAAACAAAGAAGTCTGAGGGAAGACACCTTCCATGAAACATACCTCAAGGAGTCTCTGAGAAGAGAGAATGCAGGGTGCAAGAAGATTCTCTTACAGTAACACGGGATAGTTCTTTGTTTCTTCCCACCTGAGTATGTACAGATCCAAGCAGGCTTTTTCCCCTTTCCAGAACGATTGCTATCTATAGACTTAGGGTTCTCTAGTAGAGAATAATTACTGCAAGGGTTCTGGTCAATTCCTCAATATTATACAAAGCCTGAAAAGCAGAATCTACACTGAAACAATCTAATACAAAACAAATACACTCTGAAGTGCAAGTTCTGATCAAGACAGGGCAGCACACCTTGCAGGTCAAAAAGTATGCATCAGTGTACATACTGGAGCCACTGAACCAGTTCTTCTGAGGCCACTACCTTTACTTTTAATTATTATCTCAAGCTATCTCACACACACAACACAGTAACATATTTAATCCATGAATTTTTAAAAGAATAACAAATGCGTGCTACAAAGGATACCAACCTTCAGCTTGTGAAGCTGGTGATCGTGCCCACTTCTTGATGCAATTCAGGTGGAATACATGGTAGCAGTTCTGACAGCTCCACACCGGGGCTACTATTCGAACCACCTCACAGCATACCATGCACTCGTACTTCTCTGTGGTCAGCTGCTCAATCAGTGACCCTGCAAATAAAACATATTATTTGTGCATGAAACATCAGCCACATCAGAAGCCTACTGAAAGTCAGCGAAGTCCCAACATCTCATTATAATGTAACTCTCATTTCCTTGTAAGGTGTGAGTATGACCTGCTGCAAAGAACCACAGGGCGTTAGGGATTGAAACAGACCACAGCAGGATCATCTAGATCCAGTCACACAGGAACATGGCCAGGTGGGTTTTAAACATCTCCAGAGAAGGAGACTCCACAACTCCCCTGGGAAGCCCCTTCCAGGGCTCTGTCACCCTCACCAGGAAGAAGTTCCTTCTCATATTTATGTGGAACCTCCCCTCCTTTGTTCCAGCTCACACCCATTGCCCCTTGTCCTATGATTGGATGACACTGAGTAGAGCCTGGCTCCAGCCTTCTGACACCCACCCTTCACATATTGATCAACATTAATGGGGTCACCCCTCAGTCTCCTTTTTTCCCCAGCTCAAAAGATCCAGCTCCCTCGGCCTTTCCTCACCAGGGAGATGCTCAACTCCCTCCATAATCTCCGTGGCTCAGCCCTGGGCTCTCTCCAGCAGCTCTGGGTCCTTCTGGAACCGAGGGGCCCAGAACTGGACACAATACTCCAGATATGGTCTCACCAGGGCAAAGTAGAGGGGAGAAGACCTCTCTCGATCTGCTAACCACTTCTCTTCTAATCCACCCCAGGATGCCATTGGCCTCCTTGGCCACAAGGGCCCATTGCTGGCTCCTGGCCATCCAGCTGGCCACCAGCACCCCCAGGTCCCTTTCTCTTACACTGCTCTCCAATAGGTCAGTCCCCATCTATACTGGTACCTGTTCTTGCCCAGATGCCAGACTCTACACTGCCCTTGCTACAGTTCATTAAATTAAGCGTCCTCACCCAAACCATACTTCTGTTCTGCAGCCCTACTGTACTCAGAAAGGACAGCTATCCCACGAGTAGTTAAACACCACAGACTCGGACCCCTGAAAACAGTGGCAGACACTGCTTCCAAAATGGCTCCCACCTAAAGCATGCAAAGACAGACAGCCATTCCGTAGGGAGAAGTTAAAATGCAAAAGACCTGATCCTTCAGCTTCTCCTAAGGGAACAAAATTTCTGACTGGACCTATTATGCTACTATTTTCTCAGCTCTAAAAGAGAGGAGATGCTGAGAAACAAAATCATAAAGAGATCCCAAAGGTAACAGGAACTAGTGTACCCATCTCTGTGGTTCTGGACAGCAGCAGATCAGGTTATGATGCCTTTTAATAACCAACTAAATATAGTTCCTTGCATTGCTCAACTAGAAAAAGACCCAAATAAAGGAAAAGAAAAATCTCTCCCCTTATTGCCTCTGAAAGAAAACAAGCTTTCTGCTGGGAGCTGTGAATAATACGAAACTTTTCTCAGTGCAAGATTAAGCTGATTTAAAACAGTAAGAAATAGCTACCTAGGCCGTCTGGAAAGAGTAATCAGCATCACGTCTCTGAAGACATTCAGCTGGTTTCTGTTTAATGTTTTAAGTCCCTAAAGGTATGAGGTGGCACAAAATTAACTCGGGCAGTCGAAACGTGTGGGTCTGTTTTGCACTGTCAATGGCACAGATTCATCCACTTCCAAAAACAGTACCCCTAGGCCTTTTCCATTTCTAATTAACTTCTGATACTAAAAAAACCATCACAACAATCCAGTTAGGAGCAGAACGCAGTTCCTCTGTGGGGTATTCCCATGGAACACGAGAAAAATTCTTCTGCACAAGTCAGATTTAGGATTGCCCCTCTCAAGTTCTATTTTACAGAAAGCTCAGAATTTTACTGCCCACTCCTGCAATGTACGTGTTTTCACAGAATCACAGAACATCAGGGATTGGAAGGGACGTCGAAAGACCATCCAGTCCAATCCCCCTGCCACAGAAAAATCCCCTAAATCAAGTCGCACAGGAACATGGCCAGGTGGGTTTTAAACATCTCCAGAGAAGGAGACTCCACAACCCCCACTGGGCAGCCCCTGCCAGGGCTCTGTCACCCTCACTGGGAATAAGTTCCTCTTCATATTGTTGCGGAACCTCCTATGTTCCAGCTCACACCCATTGCCCCTTGTCCTATCATTGGATGTCACTGAGCAGAACCTGATCCATTCTCCTGACACCCACCTTTCACATATTGATAAACATTAATGAAGTTTTAATATGATCCTACTCCTGGAATGTACATATTTTAACATAGTGCCTGACCAGGCTAACATTTGCAGTTTGGCTGCAAAGTAAAAGCTTCAAACAAAATCTGTTCTTCCTTAGTAACCACCATGCTCAGAAACCAAACATTTACACTGAAACCTATCCTCTGAAACTGATACTGACCTACAGTAGAATAGTCTCCTCAGCTCAGTCAAACGTAAAGGCAGTTTAAATTATTCAGGATCACATCTGTAACACAGTAGGGTGATTCTGTGATTCTATGATCACATCTGTAATACAGGAGTACAGCAGAGTCTAGAAAGTTTACCTGTGTGTGTTTCTTTGTTCTTCGGTACATCGCTTTGCTTTTTCCAGTACTGAGTCCAGCTGAAATGAAGTGCAGGTGCCTGATCCCCCTTCAGCAGGAATTTTCTTCCATTACATCTAACAGATTCAGACAACTGATGCCTGATTTCGCTGGTCAAGCTTTCATCGTTTTTGTGAACGGAGAGCTCTTTCTTCCTCTCATTTTTATCTTTTGGGGTATACGCAAGAGAAGACTTCTTACCTACTTTTGTGTTTTTACTACGATGAGAATCATGTCTTTTCTGAGAGTCCTTTTCTACTGGTGGTTTATTCCACACAGGCTTCCGAGGGTATCTTTTGTTCACGTAGTTGTAGCCTTTCTGATCATCCCCACTACCAACAGGTGCATCACAGAACGCCTTTCCAACAGAAGATTCTGAAGAGTCAGAGTGAGTCAAATCCAAAGATGGAACATTTTCAAACAGCTCTGCTTTCTGTTTAGAGCTCACTCTTTTTTCCCTGTCATGGACTTGCTTTCCCTTCTCCCTGAAACCTCTTCCAGACACATGCATCAGGTGTGTTTTCTTTGGCTTTGCTCCTCTGCTATCTGCATTAGGTATCTCTCTATCGCTCTCTGATGAGAAAAGGTCATTGTATCCTCGAGGAGGTGCTCTTCTCCCAGGTGCAAGTGCAGCATCTAAAATCCCTGGACCTGCATCGGCATCAGCAGTACTTTGCCTTATCTTACTTTTAGTAGATGCGCTCTCATTTCTTGATCTGTGCCACCTCTGGCTTTGCAAGCTGCGATTCTTCAGACTTTTACTGGTACCAAAATACTGGTGGAAGTCTTCAGAATTCCCGTTCTGACTTTCTGGATGACAAAAGCCATGATGCTTTGTGGAAGAGCTTTCATAATCTGTAGTTCTTTCAGAGGACTGACTAAGAAAAGGTAAATTGCTTCTATTTTGATTACCATTAGAGTCTTTCCGATCTTTGTTTACCCAGTTTACATCTGCAGGTTGTTTTTCTCCTGGAATGGAATCAGCAACATCAGGACTTAAACTCAATGCACCTAAAAAGTGAACAAATAAACACACTGTTAAGACTGTTAAATCCAACATTTGTCTTCAGACAAATTACCACACATGCAAAGGCCCAGAACTTCAGCCAATCTCCCAATTGACACATGAGCAGCAAATGCTTCCAGAAAGGGCAGTTCCACCATAAAGTACTTTGTGGAAGTAACCATCTCTGACTACCTTCGGAGAAAAACCATGATGATCTGGCATGAGAAAAAAATGTCTGAAGCAACTATGTACGTATACAAGACAGGGAAGTGCAATGTGCAGTGTTCACTAAGTCTTGAAGTTCATATACACATGTGAACCTGAAGTAGTCCTTCAAATACAACATCTACATCTGAGATTGTAATAGAATCACAGAACATTAGGGGACCTCAAAAGACCATCCAGACCAATCCCCTCACCACAGCAGGATCCCCTAGATCAAGTCGCACAGAAACATGTCCAGGTGGGTTTTAAATAACTCCAGAGAAGGAGACTCCACAGCCCCCCTGGGAAGCCCCTTCCAGTGCTCTGTCACCCTCACCGGGAAGAAGGTTATTCTCATATTGATGCGGAACCTCCTCTGTTCCAGCCCACACCAATTGCCCCTCATCCTACCATTGGGTGTCACTGAGCAGAGCCTGGCTCCATCCTCCTGACAACCACCCTTCACAGATTTATCAACATTAATAGGGTCACACCTCAGTCTCCTTTTCTCCAAGGTAAAGAGACCCAGCTCCCTCAGCCTTTCCTCATCAGGGAGATGTTCCCCTCCCTTCATCATCTTCGTCCATCAGCCAAAGAGTGCCAACAGAAAATGGTAGTAAATAGCAGGAGGACTACCCAGGACAGCTTTGCAACGTGATTTTTCTGTCATGAGGCTATTAACAGGAATCATCCTTCTATTTGTCTTCTGTCATTTATATATTTCTAGATAAAAGAAAGGTAGATACTAGAAATCCCATGTTGCTCAGTTTTGTATCACGCCAGTAGGGCCTGCCTGCAACAGGAATTGCCTGGTGAATATCACGGACAGCTTAACAGCTGTAGCACATTGCTTAAGATGTTCACCATAGTGTAAAAAAAAGAGAAGAAACATCTATAATCTCGTGCAGGCATTGCCGATCTTACAGGTTAGGTCGGTTATCTCCGACAGTAAGGCTCAACTACCTATTATTTTTTCAATAAAAACCTTATCTACCTGATGCATAGATAACACAAGGTAAACCATGGAATCATAGAATCATTCAGGTTGGAAAACAGCCTTAAGATCATCGACTGCAACCATCAATCCTACTCTACAAGTTCACTCCTAAACCAGATCCCCCCGATTGGTTTCTTAATGTTTTATAAAAGGATGGCTTTCAAAAATCATGACACTTGCTTCTAAACAGTATATTCTATTATTAAACATCATTGTTTCTTTGGCTGTGAGATGCGGTATGTACAACATACACATGAATTGTAAGCAAATCGCTGCAGATGGTGTTCAAACAAATGCGGTAAGTCATCAAGTAAATCATCAAGTATCGCTCAAGATCAGTAAAACATACTACCTTATACTGACATAAACACCACGCTAGACGTGGCTTTTAAACACTGGCTTTCTAAAATATAGTCAAATTGACATTTGTGCATGGTGTCCAAGAAGCATAACCAGGACTTGAAATGTGGCTGCGGAAGTGATGCGTTTTGAAGTACATTCCAAATAATCTATTAATTTCAAAGAAACAGATGGGAAACCAGCATTCAGATATTTAAAAGCACCTTCAAAGTATGAATAATTCATCAGGCCTTTTTTTATCACCCGTGAGTAGGATTTATCTCCTAGATAGGAAGAACTCTGATTTTCCTTCTGAAGCTTCAGCTCAGTACAAAACCAGAACCAAATAGTGACACTGACTAGTACCAGTCTGTGACTGGACAACTGGCTGCTTCTTACTGAGATACAGAATCATAGAATCACAGAACATTACGGATTGGGAAGGACATCGAAAGATCATCCAGTCCAATTCCTCAGCCACAGCAGGTTCCCCTTGATGAAGTCACACAGGAACATGTCCAGGCAAGTTTTAAACATCTCCAGAGAAGGAGACTCCACAACCCCTCTGAGCAGCCCCTTCCAGTGTTCTGTCACCCTCACTGGGAAGAAGTTCCTTCTCATATTGATGTGGAACCTTCTATGCGCCAGCTTACACCCACTGCCCCTAGTCCTATCATTAGATGCCACTGAGCAGAGCCTGGCTCCATCCTCCTGACAACCACCCCTTCCGTATTTATCAACATTCATGAGGTCACCCCTCAGTTTCTTTTTTTTCAAGTTCAAGAGACCCAGCTCACTCAGCCTTTCCCATAAATTAAACCAGAAATAGGATTGCCTAGAGTACTATAAGGAGTTTTGGGCTTCACAGCACAAATACATAATATAAAAACCAAAGAATCCCAGAACATTAGGAAAAGACTTCGAAAGATCATCCAGCCCAATCACCCTGCCAGAGCAGGATCCCCTAGATCCAGTCGCACAGGAACATGGCCAGGTGGGTTTGAAATGTCTCCAAAGAAAGAGACTCCACAACCCCCCTGGACAGCCCCTTCCAGGGCTATGTGGGCCTATTTCCATCACACCAAAAAATGAACTCTAATAACTTTTCCATCATGACATAACCAGGCTGGCAGAACAAACGGAGACAGAGGACGCAATTTAGGATGCAGGCTAATGATAACCTTCATGGCAATTAACATCAGGGATGCTGTAAAAGTAGATATTCACGTTTTCTTTTTCATCCCAGCCAGAAAAGTCTTGGATTCTTCCTGGGACACTCTATAAACAGTGAAATGAGTTAGCTCATCATGTGACCCCAAAGTGACATTGATTTCCAGAGAAGTCTACTCAGACTGCGGGAAAATCAGGAAACATTACAAAAACACTAAGTATCATGAATGACTAGGCAGCAGTACTATTTCTAGCTACATGCTCAAGGCACAATTACATAAAGGCTTCTTTATCACTAAATGTCTGTGATACACGATTAATCATTAAGCGCAAGGTCGGAACACGGACCGTGAAAGGCCATTTCGCCTCCTCTTCGGCAGCCACACCCGGCGAAACGCAAGTTAATCGGCACCTGGATCACAAAAACCAGCAGGGAAACCAAACAAACGGGGAGAATGAATCCTGTCCCGTACTTGCGGCGTTCCAGCCGCTCCAGGCCGGGTCCCCGAGCCGCTGTCCCCGCCGGAGGCCCTGCCTAGCGCACTGCGGGCAGGTGGCACCTGCTCCGGCCAGTCACCTCCAGCTGCGGGACCCCAGCGAGCCCTGGCGGAGCCCCGTGAGGGTGGGACGGGTCCGGCTGCGCGGCGCGGGCTCCGCTGGGCTGCAGGGGCAGGGCGGCTGCGGCTCAGGGCGAATTCCAGGCAGCAGCCAGCCCGGGGTGCTCATTCGGGCACTCCCGTTCGTTCCTCACACGGCAGAGCTCCCACGTTGCATCCCGGGCAAAGCCCCACTCAGCGAGCCCCACGGTAAAGGCCGCTCCGGCCATTTTGAGCACCGCGGGGGCCACCCAGTTGCCGCGGGAGAGGCGGGAGGGCAACAGGTGTTGCCGTAGATGATGCCGCAACCTGCGCCCCTCGTCTCGCCCGGCTCTCGACCCCGACCGCCGCGACGCGTCCTTTCCGTCAGCGGCACCGCCGCAGAGCGACGCCCGCTCCTCCCCTCCGTGCCCAACCCCTGCCCCGGCCCGGCTGCCCCCCAGCCCAACCCCACCCCGCCCCGGGTGCAGCAGCCGCACTCACCTGCGCCGGGCCGCGCC
>JAOXOE010000230.1:46520-63505 GCA_028565055.1 Phoeniculus purpureus
GATTGGACTAGATGATCCTTCGAGGTCCCTTCCAATCCCTAATGACTGGATCTAGGGGATCCTGCTGTGGCAGGGGGATTGGACTAGATGATCCTTCGAGGTCCCTTCCAATCCCTAATGACTGGATCTAGGGGATCCTGCTGTGGCAGGGGGGTTGGACTAGATGATCCTTCGAGGTCCCTTCCAATCCCTAATGACTGGATCTAGGGCATCCTGCTGTGGCAGGGGGATTGGACTAGATGATCCTTCGAGGTCCCTTCCAGTCCCTAATGTTCTGTGATTCTGTGTAAAAGAGACTGTAACACTCTTACATGTCCCAATATTTTCCCCATTTAAACACATGTTTATAGTGATAAGCAATTTATTGTTAAATATTTTACTCAAATTTCATATCTTATTGAAAAGTTAAAATCCATCACGAAATCTGACTTTGAGAAGCATTCCGATTGGATTCTGCCCCATGAAGTTTCTTTAAGCCACATCTACTTAAAAGTACTTGTCTCCTCTACTTACAGTGTGGAAAAAACCTGCAGACTCGTTGAGCTAAGACTTCAATAAGGGTCTAATTAAGCATGCCCTTAAACCCATACTAAAAGGCTTTGTTCTGTTAGTCCAAATGCAGTCTTTTCAAACTGCTTAGTCCAAATTCAATCTTTTCAAACTAATGGAGTTGTATACAGAAGTCTGCCTTCTGTTCTATACAGAAGACTGTCTTCACTTCACAAACACTCGTCGGATGCCTGGGCAGAGCTCTTCTTTATGTGTGTGGTCTGGAGATCTCAGCGAGGCGCAGATGTGATCCTGTCCCAGAGTAATTGTTTAGTTTGAAGCTAAGTTCATGTTTGTGACCAGTATAGACAGTTCGTTGTTGCTTGTTGCGGTAGGACGTTCATCTAGGGTTAACCAAGGTTTTGCACGCTAACCTCACTTGCTCTGCTGACACAAAGCCACACTCAGACAATTGCTGTAAACCAGGTTAGTCAGCTAGATACAAGGATGGCGTTGTGAACCGGGTAGGTGAGTTCAGCCAGGGGTTCGGTGACAATCTAAGCAGGCTTAAGTGCTGATGGCTGTAGCTGTGCTACTTCCATCTTCTCTTTGCCTCCCACATCGTCTGTCCATTCCTTGAAGGGTCCTTTGTCACAGCACACTCTTACCAGTCAGTGGAACGTAGGCTGAACGCTGCTGGAAAGAATGGTAGGCACCAAAATAAAAGTAGAACTGCTAGGCAGGTATTTTTCACTGCATAATCAAATGAGTTAAAAATTAAGAGGTAAAACCAACAGAAGCTTTGGGTCCACGCAACAGCATGCTTGAAAGATATATGTCTAATAAAGTAAGCTTAGGGATGTACTCACACTGTACTCGTTGTGTTGGATCTGCCTTGTTTTAATGCTAACAAACAAATCCTTTAACCTACCTGCAACAATTTCAGTGACATTTCTTTTGGTGGACATCTGTCAAACTGCTGTAGAGTTTCAGTGGGTAAAGCCTCAGTGCTTCAAACTTTATGAGGCTGACTGTCATCTTGCTTTGGCTTCTGCCATGCCTTCTGTCACACACAGTGCTAATTAGCCACTTCATTTAAAGTGTGATCTTGCAACCTGACTTTCCTGCCTTCCATCCTCTTTGAATGTCTCTGCAAAGCTTCTTAATTATCTATCACACTACCACACTTATCCCTGTTATATCTGGTGGAAACTTGTCATGTCTTTGGGGATGCAGTGGAATGCTGGCAAAGAGAAAAAGGTTTTTGGAACTGCTTAATTAGCACAAAGAAAGATCATCCAGTCCAATCCCCCTGCCACAGCAGGATCACTTATATCAAGTCACACAGGAGCATATCCAGGTGGGTGTTAAACGTCTCCAGAGAAGGAGACTCCACAACCCCCATGGGCAGCCCCTTCCAGTCACTCTCACTAGGAAGAAGTTACTTCTCATGTTGTTGTGGAACGTCCTATGTTCCAGTTGACACCCATTGACCCTTGTCCTATCATTAGATGCCACTGAGCAGAGCCTGGCTCCATCCTCCTGACACCCATCCTTTCCATATTTATCAACATTAATGAGGTCACCCCTCAGTTTCCTTTTTCCCAAGCTCAAGACACCCAGCTCCCTCAGCCTTTCCTCTTCAGGGAGATGTTCCACTGCCTTCATCATATGCATCCACTTTTAAACCTCCAATTAATATGTGAGTACAACAGTTTCAAACAGTTCAGAAACAGGATCAGATGACTGTCACTTCTTGTGGGTCTTCTGCTACTTCTGCAGCAATACCAAAAATGTACCTTCCCAGTCACTGTCGGAGGCTGGGATGGCTGCTGTTCAAGTCTGAGGGTATAACTTAGTGTGCATGGGAGGAGTGTGTGCTTGGAACTCAGAATCCCGTGGAGGTAACGTAAGCATCAGCTGCTGATGTGTGTTTTTAGGACGTACCTAAAGTCTTACATTTCAACATTTTACATTAACATTTTACATCTTACATTTACATTTTACATTTTAACGGATAATGTCTTTATCCATTTTTTAAGTGGAGAAACCTCAGCGGCGTTATCCTGACTATAGACTTTGAGCTGCAATTTTTTTGCATAATAGTGGGCAGTCAAGGGCATGGCTGCTCTGGCAGGGGGATTGGACTAGTTGATCTCTCAGGTTCCCTAATGTTCTGTGAGTCTGTGGATTCATGGACAAATACTTTTATGCTCAGTTTTGAATTCTGTGGAAAGTAGACACATTTCTAGTGAGCTTGTAAAACTTCATCGGGGCTTTCATAATAGGAGCTGATAAAGTTTTATGGAATGCTCTACATTTATGTTCAGCGAGTATCGTAAGATTCATTCTACCTTGTACAACAGGGTAGAAATCTACCAAACAGCTTTGAACGAGCTGCCCGTAAACATTAGCTGCATTTATTTAACACGATAGCATTTTATTCTCTGCAAACTGCTCAGCTGGAAGCACACCATGTGTACACATGTTATGAAGCTGCAGCACATTCTTGGGAAACAGGAGTGAGGTTTTGCAAATCTTCCTGATTTGGAGGACTCGGACCTGCATTTCCCAAACGCATCATCCAGTTATTTTGACAACAGCCATTTCTGGGGAAGGCAAGGAGCTGCGCAGATGCTCGTACTAATAGTAAATCCAGGAGCCTGGAAAAAGAAGTGGAAGAAGGCAAATTCTGGCAACAGAGACGAGCTGCAAGGTTCCAGTCTCTTCTGTAATTGCTGTTATGTGCCTCGTCCGTTTTGAGACAGAGAGTTTTGAATCAGGGGCTTGAGAGCTTTGAATTAGTGGTTTGAATTCCCAAGTCTGGCGTACCGCAGCTGAGACCAGAGTGATTCTCAGTCTCCTCCTGATCCAAGAGTATTTGAAATCACAGCTTTGAGGGGGTAGCTGAGTACCTGTCATGGCATAAGAAAATGTTCCTAATTTCCAGAGGAAAGTTATTTTTGAGAGGGACTTTTTTTTAATCATTATTCCCATACCGAGATTTTGAAGAATGTCATTGTGATAACTCCTAGCTATGAAAATTGCCAGGAACATACTGGATGTACTGCAGCTACAGTGCGATGCTCAGGCTGACCTGGATATATGCATTCTATGGTAAGTGCATCAAGACATGGTTTCCAAACATGAGCCAAAGCAACAGCATCAAAACTGGAAATGAAGGAGGATTCAGGGATGCCATTCCAAAATGACTGATGTGCCTGGGCTGTTTCATATTGCAGATAAATACAGTCTTCATGGGAGAAGCTTTAGCTTAATTTACAATTCTTTCTTTTATCCTTCTGCTTTTTTTAAGTTATAAAATCTTGGAACTTAGGAAACTGAGATCTGATTATTTATATTACCCTCTCCTATGGGAATAGACTGCAAAGGTTGGGGTTGTTCTGCCTGGAGACAAGGTAGCTCTGAGGTGACCTTACCGTACCCTTTCAGTACTTAAAGCAAGTCTACAAGAAATATGGGGGCAGAGATGTTAGCAAAGCCTGTTGTGACAAGGCAAGGGGTAACAGTTTCAAGCTAGAAGAGGGGATGTTTAGACTTCATATGAGACAGAAGATTTGTACTCTCCTGGTGGTGAAATGCTAGTACTGGCTGCTCAGACTTTTTTCTTGCAACTGAAATAAACTGCAAAAGCTTATATTTTAATGTAAGGTTGGGGCCCCAGAGCTGGAAGCAGTAGTCCAGGTGGGGGTCTCACCAGAGAGGAGCAGATTGGGAGAATCACTTCTCTGCACCTGCTGGCCAGGCTTCTTTTGGTGAAGTCCAAGATGCAGTTGGACTATGAGTGTGTACACTGCCAGGTCACATTGAGCTTCTCACCAGCCAGCACCCCAAAGTCCTTCTGTGCAGGTCTGCTCTCAGTCCATTCTCCGCTCAGCCTCTATTTATACTTGGGATTACCCCAACAGGTTATTATTTCTGTAAACACAGAACTATTTACAGTCCCTGCATTTTCAAGGTCAGGTGGTTACTCTTTCCAGGTTATTGATAGCATAAAAATAATAATCTCACATTGGAAACAAACACGTTTGAGATAGGAACTGGAGAAAGGTATTTGGCATTTCACTCCCTGTTGAGGTGTTAGGATGCAGTGAGGGCTGATTGCCTCTCTGGAACGTGAAGCCAGCCCCCAGGGATGATGCTGGCACAACCTATGCCCTCACCAAGAGGAGCAGTTCCACAGGCTCTGTACATAGGGGCTGGTTGTGGGGACTGTAGGCAGTTCCTAGCACGGCCATTGGTGAGCCGGGGTCAGGGTCTATCCAGTCCAGGAGCTCTAGGCAGGAGCATAAGGAGATGACAACAGATTCAGGGCTGGAAACATTCTGTACGAGATCTCAACACCATTTGGCTACAACATTTCTGGAAGAAGGAAAAAACACACTATCTTATCTATGAAACTCTTACAGCGACCTCAGTAATGTCTATAAATACGTGAGATGGGTTAGCTCCAGTGTTGATGTCATCCAGAAGGCAGGGCCAGAGATGGAGCTGAAGACCAGCATACCTACATCGTCACTCAGACAGAGACTGACAGCCCTGGGATGAGCTGAAATGGGATCCAGAGCCCATTTGGGTGGGATTCAGGAGAGACTGGGCAGAGAGAATCTGGCCTGGTACTGGTCTTTTGATCCAGGTAATCAAAATCTGGTTTAGACAAGCACAAAGGGCTTGTCAATCAGCTCGTGAAAGAGAAGAGATAGATGAAGTGCTTATTTATCGCTGCTCACAAACCTAGAAGGACAAGGTGAGCTCATATAAATGAAGTGTAATGTAAATTACAGACCGCTTTCTTAATATCTAATACGCCAGGTGGAGTAAGCATCAAGTTAGAAGAAGGTCATGCTCTAAGGGTCTCAGAGAACATTTCATTAGTAGGACTGTGTTACGAGTATCAGCTAAGGAAAAAGGGAAATACCTATTTAACGGTATATAACATGAAAGAAAACCACTGATGTTAGTCTTATGTGAATGTGTGATCTTAGCCATGCCAAGGGGCTTTAGCATCCTGCATGTAAACATGCTGTCAGGATATCCACAGTGGAGCTTTATTTTCCACACCCTCCTGTCCTTCACATCAAGAAAATCTATCGCTCTCTTCAGTGAATGAGAAGGGACCTATTGTTTCCCGAATTTTTGGGATCAAATCATTCTTCTACTCCTTATTGCTAATCAAAGTCCCTAGAATCTTTTGTCAGTGTCTGAGGAACATCAGGCTTATTTTATCAAGTGTCTCTTCAGAGAATTTCAGGAAGATTTAACTTTTCTGAAGTGCTTTTATGCTAACTCACACTCAAAATTACAGTTGTTCTTCTCCTTCAAGCTCCATCTTGCATATTTAGTTTTCAAACATACCATGGCGTTACATAACTGCTGCTCTTCATTAAGTAGCAAGTGTGAGAAAACCAACCAAATAGAAGCTGCAGTATTCCAGCTTTTCTGCTGTTGCTTTCACTGTGCATAGCTGGTCTTTGAAAATTTGCCATATGTAGAAGAAGAGCTTGAATTCCACAAACACATACAGTGAATGTACTTAAAATCATAGCATCACAAAATTTGGGAGAGACCTACAAGATCGTCAAGTCCAACTGTCAACCCAACGTCACCATGCCCACTAAACCGTCTTCCCTAGTGCCACATCTACATGGTTTTTGAACACCTCCAGGGAAGGCAACTCAATCACAACCCTGGGCAGCCTGTTTGAATACCTGACCTCTCTTTTACTGAAGAATTTTTTCTTAATGTCCAGTCTAAACCTCCCCTGGCAACACTCAAGGCCATTTATCTTGTTCTACTGTTAGGGACTTGGGATAAGAGATTGACCCTCATCTCTCTACAACATAATTTCAGGTAGTTGTAAAGAGCAATAAGGTCTCCCCTCAGTCTCCTTTCCTCTAGACTAAACACCCAAGCTCCCTCAGCTACTCTTCATAAGCCCTTCCCTCCAGACCCTTCAATGTCCTCATTGCCCTTCTTTGGACACACTCCAGCATCTCAATGTCCTTCTTGTATTGGGATGCCCAGAACTGAACACAACACTCAAGATGAAGCCTCAGTAGTGCCAAGTAAAGGGGAAAGATAACCTCTCTAATTCTGCTGGCTGTACTATTTCTGATGTAGGCCAGGTTGCTGTTAGCCTGATACATCAGGCCAGGATGATATCAGCATGATGCTTGGAAGAACACGTGTATTCACAGAATCACAGAACATCAGGGATTGGAAGAGACCTCGAAAGATCATTCAGTCCAATCCCCCTGCCACAGCTAACCATTCCCTAAATGTGAAGTTTCAGGGTGGATAAGGAACCACTAAAAGAGCAGCTGGTTAAGGTTAGGTACCTCACATACCAAAACCATTGCCATGCAGAGTACCGATGACCCACACTCAAGGGTTTGGAAGGAAGGCTTTTGTTGCTTTTGGAAGGACAGTGTTTCACAGCTACACAAAGGATCTTTGACTTCTTCCTCTTCTAACTTTACGTACTTTATGAACAAAGAGAAGTGTTTTGATTGTTCTCTTTATGCTGCTGGTCTGTCTCTCTCTAATGGTAAAGCCATTTTTCAACTAGCTTGCTGTAAATGTCACCATTGAGACAATAATTAGTGTTGTTTGTAATTTTGCTGTCAGGTTGCAAAATGACTTTTTCGTCTACTTTTCAGAAAAAAAAACCCCCGTGGTTTCAAAGTCTCCATTAACCTGTTGTCCTAGTTAGCTTCACCAACACACCTTTCACAGAATCACTGAATTCTTCATGTCTCTTCTGAAGCTCTACTTTCTCTTCTTAGCCATAGCAATTCCCCAAAGTATGTGTCAGGTAGCTTTCAGCTAAGCAACTATTTTAATCTATGGTTCAGAAGCACAAAATGTTCAGCTGTTTCTTCAATACAGGATTCTCAAGCAGATGACGTGTTACTTCTCAGGTGTCTGCAATCTGCTGCAATTTGTGTGTCTCAATATAAAGAGCACTAGCCAGCAGTCTGTATCCATTACCTACCGCACCATAAAGTTAGTTAATGAAATAATTAGGGAAACATTAAACCATGTAAATGTTGTGCAAAATATGAGCATTTGCTAGTGCATCTATTGCTGACATTGCTGGCGAGACTGGGAATATTAAAAACCTGATCCAGTCATTGGGATTAATCTGGTTCTGACACAAAGTTTCTTGCTCATTTTTAACTGCTTTATGTATTCAAGCAATGCGTGTTTCTCAACGAGAACTTTCAGGAATCACAGAATCACAGAACGTCAGGGGTTGGAAGGGACCTTGAAAAAACATCCAGTCCAATCCCCCTGTCACAGCAGGATCCTCTAGACCAAGTCACACAGGAACATGGCCAGGCAAGTTTTAAACATCTCCAGAGAAGGAGACTTCACACCCCCCTCCCTGGGCAGCCCCTTTCAGTGCTCCATCACCCTCATCATGAAGTTCCTTCTCATATTGGTTTGGAACCTCCAATGTTCCAGCTGGCACCCGTTGCCTCTTGACCTCTCATTGGATGCCACTGAGCAGAGCCTGGCTGCACTGTCCTGACACCCACCCTTCACATTAATAACCACTAATGAGTTCACCCCTCAGTCTCCTTTTTTCCAAGCTACAGAGACCCAGCTCCCTCAGCCTTTCCTCATCAGGGAGATGTTCCACTCCCTTCATCATCTTTGTGCCTCTGCCCTGGACTCTCTCAAGCAGCTTTGTGTCCTTGAATTGAGAGGCCCGGAACTGGACATAATATTCCAGATGTGGCCTTAGCAGAGCAGACTAGACGGGGAGAAGAACCTCTCTCATTCTACTAAACAGCCCCCTTCTGATCCACCTCAGGATGCCATTGGCCTTCTTGATCACCAGGGCAGATTGCTGGCTCTTGGTCATGCTGCTGTCCACCAGGACCCCCAGGTCCCTTTCTCCTACACTGCTCTCCAGCAGGTCGGTCCCCAACCTATACTGGTACCTGGGGTTGTTCTTGCCCAGATGCAAGACTCTACACTGCCCTTGTTATAGTTCACTCACTGTCTCCCCACCCAACTCTCCAGCCTGTCCAGTCCTGCTGAATGGCAAGCCCAGCCTGCTTGGTTGTCAGCCACTCCTCCCAGCTTTGTGTCACCAGCAAACTTGCTGACAGTGCACTCTAATCCCTCATTCAAGTCATTAATGAATAGATTGAATAGGACTGGTCCCAGTACCGACCCTTGGGGGACTCCACTAGGTACAGGCCTCCAACTAGACACTGTGCCATTGACCACCACTCTCTGGCTTCTATCGTGCAATGGAATGTCAGGTTATATTTTTGTATAAATACATGGAATGGTCTAGAACTTCTCTAGCTGCATTGCCATATGTACTGTACCTTGCATGAGGGCGTCTTCAGGAGATGAAAATCTTAGCAATAAAGTGTCTGTACAAAAAGGCAGTAGTGAGTGCCAGGTTTAATGGGAAATATGATGCAGTCATTGGAATCCTCTCCAAAGAACTCTGCTGAGTTCCTGCTCGCAGCCTGCTCTCAAGAACAGGTGGCATATTGGCTTTTGGTTACCATCGTCTCCATTCCTTCAACACTTACTTCTTTCTTAATAGTGTCCTCTTGGATTTTATTTTCATCACAGTTTCTTGAGCTTAGGAATGTGCTGAGCACGGAGGGACAGCGATGATTTGCAAAGTGATTCTAGGGGGTTGTTGCCTTCCTGGTGCTTATGGCTGGCTTCTCGTGAGCTCTTTAAACACTGGTGTCTTAACATCCTGTTCCCTGAGACTCTGGAAAGGACCATTTTTTATGGGTTTTTGTCTTTGAAACATGTATGTTTTTCTCTAGCTAAATATGGATGCCCAGTATTGTTAGGGTTGGCTTTCCGTTTGAAGCCAGTGAAATACCCTGTCGCCACAATGCGTTGAAACTCGCTCACGAAGTCGCACCCTGATCACTCATGAAATGACTTTTACTTTCCACTTGCAAGTTAAGAACTGGAAGTTGTCTGACTTGTGTTCTGGATGAATGAAGGTTATTAATAGTGTGCTGATAATCTGTGCTGTCCTCTACCTTTTGTGAGACCTAACGACATGTTGTTCAAGGCACTGACACGTTAGAATTCTGAGACAGTTACTGAACAGACAGTTCTGTGTGTTTGTTTTGTACGTACCCAGGTGACGTTTCTTTGCAATTTCCTTACTTGCTGATAAATTAACGGGGACAGTTCTGTGTCTTATTCCCCACCAGGAAGGGAACTTTCAATGGGAACCCCAGTTACTGCTTGTCAAGAAGGGAAATTGAGTATTTTTTGATTTTTACTATTTTTTGAAGGCTTTTCTGCTCCCTGAAAACACACAGCCTCATGTAAAGATTTAGTTTGAGGTTATTTGTTTGGGGGCTTTGTTATTTCTCTGTTTTTAAAGCAGATTAATCTTGCAGGCTAACACAGCACTTTCATGACATCAACACAGAGCACTCATGAAGTCTTTGCCATGTAGTTGTAGTGCATTGTGTTGTGGCTACTTGACCGGGTCCCCATGCACCACACCTGGGTCACCATTAGCATAGTGGGTCAGAGACCCCCCAACTATTTTTTAACAAAGAACTTTGATCTAAAGCATCAGACACAAAGGAAGGGTTTAACAACCCCACTGATGAATCTGTAGGCAATGAAACAACTGACTCGATTTGTGGAAGAAAAGCAACAAGACGTTTTAATTCACTCCTCCCACCACAAATCAGAGAAGAACTCCACACAGGAGGTAGACACAGACACCTGGAGCGTCATTGTAATGCTCTTACACGCTGAGCTGAGAGAAAATGCAGAACGTCCATTTGCAGACCGTTCCGCTTCTCTCTGAAGTCATGGTGGTCATCCAGCTGCAGTCTCAACCCTCATAAATCAAAGTGCAGAATTCTCTCAGTCTCTCCAAGTCCAGGCGAATCTTCCCACTTGCCATAAACTTTCTTCAACTGGAGGAGCAATAACGTTCTCAGAAGCGATAACGTTCTCTCTCAGCGGCAGCAACGCATCTCTGAGACGGGAAGGGGAAGCAAAGAAAAAGTGATGAAGAAGGTGGAAGTCACAGAGGCGGGAGCAGAGGGGCAGAGTGGGGCGGGCAGACACTTTGCAACTTCTTAAACGAGAAGCTGAAGCTTTTCTGCAGAAAACACACAGATGAGACTGGCAGGTTCTGCTCAGCTTTTAATGCAGAACAGTCCTTCACAGCATCCTGCAATCTTCTAGGTACCTTTTTTCCTTTGCAGGGGATGCGATGCAGGACAACAGTGAAACAGCTCTGAGTAGGTGCAAAAGAACATTCCTCAAAGTCAGAGAGGCAGCACGGGAAGAAAGATTATTTTCAGATAATTAGGTAATGGAAGCTAGCTAACATTTACAAGCTAACTGAGAATCAACCCCTTAAAGTTATTGTAAGGGAATGAGCCAGTGGAAAATTTCTTACTTTAATTAAGTTTAACTCGAGTTTTGGAAAAGGCCCAAAATGAACATAAGCAAAATTAGAAAATGAGAATTTTCTGTTTTCCTGCCGTATCACGAATTGCTCTACTACAGCTAATTTAATCTCTGCTGAGCTGTTTTCAGAAGCATGTGTGTCTGTGTGTGCATTTTCCTCACAGTCAGTATGACCATTTGGGAGAAAAAAATCATCCTTGGCGTTTACCCGAAGAATGTTGGTGTTGAGATACGGCAGCATTTCTGTTTCTTTCTCCACGGGAAAAGTAGACACTTGGCAACAGAGGCGGCAGAGGCTTTCAGTGTCATTTTTGTGTCAGGCAATGACACTTTCTACAAATAACTTCATAATACATTGATAAAATGCCCAGTTAAAATTTCTGTGGGATATATTTATCCAGGAACATTCAACAGTTTTACAGCGATGTGGTTCAGGCCAAACCCAATTCACTGTTGAGAACCTGCAGTTGTGAATACTGCTTAAGGATGAACGGTGTTTTGATTCTTGCTGCTGGGTAAAGAAATGACAACAACAGAAAAAACCCCCTGATTTGAACAGATTTTGTTGTTTTTCCAGCAGTCTTGTAGCCAAAGAGTGTGTAAAACGTACTCTGCCGTTGAGGTGCAGCAATCAATAGCTACCAGACATTCTCTGAGCTTTTTGGTGGAGATAGGGGAGACAACAAAATCATAGCTAGGCGGCTGTTAAAAGAGCTGTTTCCTTAAGAATGTGCTGCTGAAAGAAGGTTGTTTCCAATTAATGAGCTATCACGCTTCACAGAGTCACAGAACGTTAGGGATTGGAAGGGGCCTTGAAAGATCATCTACTCCAGTCCCCCTGCCAGAGCAGGATCACCAGAGTTAAATGCAGCGGGTGTGTTTATTTTGTGCTGATTTAATGGACTGTCTTTTTTTTTCCAGGATCAGCAGGTCAGGTTTTTGGGCGTTAAATTGCTCACAAACACTGCATTCGGTTTTCCTACAGTGTCACGTTGTGAATTGTTCCCTCAAGGTTGCTGCAGCACCAATATAATACCAGCGTTTCCTTCTTCTTTGTGGTGTTCTAGGAAGCAGCGGAGAAAGACAGAAGATGAAAGTTCCTATTCCCAATTTGATTCTCTTGTATGCTGCTCTAACCCAGAGCCTGAAGGTTGTGACCAAAAGGGGATCAGGTAAGTAAATCGTTACCTCTCTTTGTGATGTGTGATTTGAGAAGAGGTGCTTAGCATTTGCAAGTATCTGCTTAGGTGTTGGTTGGCGGTTTGGATCCCAGCTTACAGGATTTCAAATTCTGCAGTAGAAGCAAGTTAGTACTTTCTGTGTGTGTTTTATACGAGATTGTGCCATGGGAGCTCCATAAAAAACCCAAAAATGGTAGATACGTAACTTGAGGTCAAAGTTACAAGGTCAAAGTTACGAGGTCAAAGAATTTGCTGTAGCAAAGTTATTCCTAGACCTGTTTAACTTACTGGAAATACTTGTTGCTGTCAGTGTTGTCAATGTGAGCGACTAGATTTGTCCGTTGGAATGTAAAGTTTTTGGTGAGGGACCTCCGGGACATGAAGATGATGCAGTTTTGGTTTGGGCTAATGATGTCTGACACAGCAAACAGATCAAGCACCTTAAATTTATAACCACAAGAAGTGGACAGTAAAAAGTGGAGGTTGATGTGTTTGCCAAACATCCTTCATTCTGTTACCGTAGATGGATTGACCTCTCATGTCAATGGAGGGAGCACCAATACTGAGACAGCTGGGTGTTTCTGGGTTCATGTTTTGTTTGTCACCGTGAAGTTATGATTTCCCCCTTCTTTGACTTTTCAGTTGACAGTGGAAAAAAATTAGGACATTACTTATGCAAAGTGTGTTTCTTTATTGCCCTAGAGGACACTAAAGCCTTGCTGGAAGGCTTAATCCCATGCTGATGGAACGGGTTAGCTAGGTTTGTTGTTGGTAGCCAATTTTCCTGTTGGCTTTGGAGTGGTTTAGTAGCTTTTGTTGTGCTGTTATGGAAGTCTCGATACGATTTCTTTTTGCATTTTTAAAAATCCTTTTCCACCTGGAGTTGGTTGTTAGATGTTGTAACTGGTGCTTAGGGATGACACAGAGCTTTACATGTTTTGGGCAGATGCTTAAATCCTATCTTCTGTTTTCAATGAATTATATTGGTAAAACCATTATGAAACTGAGTCAGTCTCTAATAGTTAGTGATGAGACATGTACTTGGAGGGAAGTCAGATAAGGAGAACCCCTCTAACACAGGGCATTCCTCAACCAAGACTTTATTTGGGACTATTCTAACTCAAGAGGGCTGAAATACACGGGCTGCGTGCAGAGCAAAGGAGTTGGCGATGTGTTGATGTGTTTGTAATGCAATGTCAAAGCACAGATAGGTACCAAAGACATCCTCTGAGTGTATCTGGGTGAGGTTCTTCTGTTTGATTAGAATTGAGTATTTGTGAACGTCAAGCTTAGACCCCTTAGTCCAGATATAGGATGGACACTATTGATCGCCCTAAAGTAACATTCGCAATGACAGCCTCTTTAAGGGACTAAAAAATAGCTGCCAGATACCTGTTACCTGGACATTAATATAGTAAGAACTTGGGCTGGTTTGTGTTTTATTTCATCGGTTTTGCTCATAACCTCTTCCCCTGATTTAACAATGAGAGGAAGTGTTAAACAGACATTTTCATTTCTGTTTGGGAAAAGAATTTCATTTCTGCCCAGCAGAAGAAAGAGCATGCAAGAGCTTTTCGGATGTGCAGAACATGTTCTCATCCTGATGCTGTAATAAAAGGGAGAAACTGAAATGGAAATGTTTTAATCATAAGGTTCTTGATGTTTTCACGGAAGATCTGCTGATCCTGTCTGTAATGTCAATTTAACTGTATCACCAAAAGGGCTGTTTAACATACTGTCCATGCAAAGGAACAATCTGAAGTCTCAGCTTCTGATGGCTTGGGTCATAAGGGGTGGCAACTTCAGGCTTAAAGAACAACCAGAGAAATAGGTGCAATGTGGTAGCCTGTGTGATTATTCTTGATTTGTGTTTGCTGTGGTTTGGTTTGAGAATTTATTCCTGCCTTGGGTGCTGGGAAGGTCTATTGGCGACTTGGTCTAGGTGATCCTGCTCTGCCAGGGGGATTGGACTAGATGATCTTTTGAGGTCCCTTCCAATCCCTGATGTCCTGTGATTCTACAAAGAAAACCTCATTTATTTTAACAGAAATCTGAGCAAAACTGTATTAAAATTAATAATAAATTAAAGCAATATTAAAAAAATCTCCTCAGTGCTTGCGAGTTCACTTCTTCCTTGAGATACCAGCATTAAAGCAAAATGAATAGCACTATAAGGATGTTGGCATGCTTTTACAGTTATGAGATGTTATAATAATATGTGTGGTGTAGTAGTATCCACCTTCTAGAGATGTTTTGTGTATTCATCTCTGTTATGAATATATTAAAAGTAAAGGTGTTGCATTAATATGCTAAATAGTTATCCTCATCGTGACTTCTTCCTTCTAATTCGCTTTTGTTAAGCTTACTTCTCAGTACCAAACCTGAAAACACCAGCCTTGTGCTCTTTATGTATTTAACTTCAGTATTTGATTTCAAAAAGGGATCCATCCTTGAAAACATGTCTTTTCAATACTGTCAGTTGGATTTTTTCTGCTAGAGTACCTCGGCTCGCTTGTAAGTTTTTTTCTTGGCTGTGTTAGAAAAATAGTGATTAATAAAAGTACAAGTTCTTCCATCTCATTCAAAAGTATTTCCAATTACTTCTCTGATCTGTCAGGAACATGAAAACCTACCTTGAGAAAGACAGTGAGGATGCTCTGCATGCAACAAATTGGTACTCATTGGTAGACTCGAATTTTGGGTTGATTTCCATAAACATATAACAATTCTGACCGGCAGTTGGCTCTCAGGACTAAAATTATGTCAAATAGGTTATATAAAATAGGAGAAATATAGATTCTTGTGGGTTTTTGTGTTGATAGGCAGGAAGGATAGAAAGTTTTGCAAGTGAAAGCTGAGGTTGTGCTGCCTTGGAAGAAATGCCTGGTGAGGACACCTTACGCAAAGCCCTTAAATGATGTTACTCAGCAGCAGACCTCGATTCTCTCTAGAATTTTTTGCTATTCATCAATTAAATATAATTGTACAGGGTATAAATTGAAGAATATTAATCAAATATTTATCACATTAGCTGGAAAACACGCTTTATATTAGCTTGCTCCCGGCTGTGTGGGGAACCTTTTAACACTTCTTTTGTATGCATGACTCTGTTCTATGTGACGGAAGGCACGCGTTTGCTTTTGCAGATAATGTTTAAAATAACTTCTGCGGCACAAGGAAGAGTTTCAAATTACTCTTGAACATAGAATGGATTTATTTTACGTTTAGAGTGTGTTTGCTACGTTAGATTGGCTGGATGAGCACTTCCAGGAACGTTTGCATTCATAAATACAAAGGGTGCAAGATACCCACCTATGTGAAAAATAGACGTAAACCCAACTAAACTTGTCCTGTCAAGTCTCCTTCTCTGGAGGTGTTTAAAACCCGCCTGGATGTGTTCCTGTGTGACTTGGTCTAGGTGGTCCTGCTCTGACCAGATGATCTTTCGAGGTCCCTTCCAATCCCTAATGATTCTATGATTCTGTGATTCCATGATTATAACTGAGACGTCGCGATGCCTTTCTCAAGCACCAAAGATCCTTTGCCGTAAAATTCGCCCTTCAAAGCACTGATTTCAGAGTGGATGCAGTGGTTGTATTTTGGCTGTTTTAGGTGTTCAGTTCAGTTCCCATGAACTCCTGGAGAGGCTTTCAGATCCTGGTACTGTAAACAGATAGATGAACTGTCATGTGGCATGTATCAGATGTGACCTTCTAAAGGAGAAGCTGACTCCTGCACCTCTTCCTGGCTTTTTGAAATACCCCAAAGCATCTCACTTCACGAAGCAATTATTCTGTTTTATGACCAGTTTGAATGAAATCGTAGTGGGCTTTTTAGGCTGGGTGGTTCTACATCCTTTTGGTTTCTACAAGTCTATTCTTTTCAGGTGCAGTGGTATTTGATCACTTCCTTGTGGTGAATAGAATTATTCCTTATGAATTATTGAAGACTCATCAAAAGGAAGCAGGTTAGGAGAGCCTCACGCTGATCTCCACAGATTTTGTTTTGCTGGATCACTGATGTCAAATAAAATACTCGAACACTGCATTGCCACCTGCTGGTTTTTACCAGAGGTGCTGAATAGACGAAGCTAAAAAAAAAGGTTGCTTTTCATTGGGCGTTTTTGTTAAACATCATAGATCAGATGTTCAACTGTATCCACAAAATCATAGGATCATTACAGTTGGAAGAGACGTCCAAGTTCATCAAGTCCAAACCAAGGGAGAATGAGGAGGAAAGTTTGTAAAAGAAATTAATAAAGAAATTAATTTTCCTTCTCTGGAGACGTTTAAAACCCGCCTGGATGTGTTCGTGTGTGAGCTGGTCTAGGTGATCCTGCTGTGGCAGGGGGATTGGGCTAGGTGATTTTTGGAGGTCCCTCCCAATCCCTAATGATTCTATGATCCTATGATAATTATGGTGTGATCAGTACCAATTTAAAGTGTTAATGTGGGGGCACTTCAGGCACTCCTGTTGCCTAATGTGGTGTGCAATCTGCCGTTGCCTTGCATTAAAAAGAGCGGGTGAGAGTAGATGTTACTGCCTATAGTTGTCTGCTTTTCTACAATGATTATACATTACGAGTTAATTAATTAATGTTCTGTGTTCAGGTCTGCTATTGCAAATGGAAATTTTCTTTTCTAGGTCAAATTTATTCTATAATAGAATGAATTACCCAGAAGGAGAATCTATCCGCTAATGGGTTTTTACTACACGTGTGGGTTCCTTCCCTTTGTTAGGATGAGATTAAAGTCTACAGATGTATTTGTCATGCAGCAGGAAATTATTTCTCTTCTTAATTCTAGTATTTCCGTATCTTTGCAATTTTGAACAAATGTGGATGATTCTGGGTGTGTT
>JAOXOE010000231.1:0-22084 GCA_028565055.1 Phoeniculus purpureus
TCCTTCTTAGGTTGATGTGGAACCTTCTATGTTCCAGCTTACAACCATTGCCCCTCGTCCTATCACTACATGACACTTAGAACAGCCCAGTTCCATCCTCCCAATACCCACCCCTCAAATATTTGTACACATTAATAAGGTTACCCCTCAGTCTCCTCTTCTCCGAGCTAAAGAGACCCAGCTCCCTCAGCCTCTCCTCATAAGGGAGGTGCTCCACCTCCCTGCCACAACCTGGGCCAGTGCACATAGGCACATTCAGAGCATCCCAAAGACTTAGATATGTGTTGAACAGTGGAGGAAAAGGAAATCACAAGAAAACTCACTGATTTATATGTATTTATGTTAGTCTGCCTACAAATGTACACAGCTTATGTCATACTTTGCACCATGAGGGCAGCACCAAAACCAAAGAACACATTGAAGAATGCAGCTTACTATCATGACAAAAATTGCCTACTGCTAACATGGAAGTGACAAAGCTTGAGCAATATCCAGAGAGAAATCATAGCTGGGGCTCTCTTGATGGGAAGACATCCTGAAAGATTTGGTGGCAGACAGTGGTATCATGCTACCATCATTCAATAGATTTCGAAATACAAATCCATCCATATACACAGTCTGTTAGTTGTTTTCTGTAGTTTAAGATATCCTAATCAGCCTTGGATGATCATATTATGTCTATGTGCCCTTGGACTTGGGATGCAAATATAAAATGTACAGGGCTGGATCAGTTGATAGAGTCTAGTCTCTTGACAGTGGCCAATATATGATGATACGGATGACTAGAAAAAAAACTAGTCCTACTGTGTAACTGTACACTGGAGAAAGCTACAGCTGAAAACATCTGAACAAGTAGAACTGCAAATGGTACCATTGACTACACTCAATTTCCAAAATCAAGTTTCATTATTTATTCTATAATGTGTCACTGCTCCATTTTCATTCCTCATTGTATGAAGATTTATCATTAAAAGGTAATAAACTGTGAATAAACCATGCAAAGCTCTCATGAACTACAGGGCCACAGGAATGATCAGAGAGTTGGAGCACCTCTCCTGTGAGGAGAGGCTGAGGGATTTATGGCTATTCAGCCCAGAGAAGGATCTGGGGGGGAACTTAAAGCAGTCTTCCAGTACCTGAAGAGGACAGGAAAGCTGGAGAGGGACTTTTTATGAGGAACTCTAATGATGAGGGACAAGTAACAGGACAAAGGAGATGAGTTCAAGCTAAAAGAATAGATATTTAGATTAGATCTTAGGAAGAAATTCCTGAGTATGAGGGTGGTGAGGCACTGAAACAGGTTGCCCAGACAAGTTGTCGATACCCCCTCCCTGAAAGTGGGCAAGGGACACCTAGTGAGAGGTGTCACTTACCCATGGCAGGAAGCTTGTAACTAGATAATCCCTGAGGTTCCTTTCAACCCAAGTCATTGTGATTCTATGATTATATGAGCTAAACCAATTTGTATTTTAACTTTAATTATACTACTGACACAAGTGCGAGCATAAGGACAACTATGCAATTTGTTTTTTCTTCTGCAAGAGAAAGCCATAAAGGGATGGGAGATACTTTCTTCATCTGTATGAATTAAGCATTTGCTTGGCTGTCTAATGTAATTTAAAATTTTGGCATCCAAACAACACTATGGATGTTGACAAGCATGGATGAGTTGACAAGCATTTTGCTTGAATAAGACAGGAGTGATAGAAATATGTGAAAGGAGAAGACAGATGTAATTTGCAAGGAATCACAGGAGATTCAGTCCACACACACAATGTATTTTCTGCATCAAAATCTCTGGAAGTGCGACAGATGTGTGCTCACTTCTGCATAACATCATTTGCTTGTAGAACTATGTATTTGAAAATGGAGAAAATTCTTGTTTACTGGGTTTCCTTAATTTTTCTTTCCTTATGCTCTTACATTTGGTGTCTTGTCAAATTCCATAATGCTTGCCCTTAATACCATGCTTTGCTAGTTAAATAAGGAATCTTGTCATGTACATTTAAATCTGCATTTCTTAATACAGACGTGGTGTGTTGACCTTGGCTGGATGCCAGGTAGTTTAACACAGCAAAAGCACTCACTATAAGATTCCGATATACCTTAAATAATATACTTCTCTGAATAGAAAGTATTTGCACTGTATGACTGAATTTCACATCTATTTCTGTTGCTTGAAAGGGTGTTTACATTTAGCCCATATCTGCGGCTAAACTGTACCACTTGCTCTATCATCCAGTGATCCCTAGTTTGGAAGGGGACTCAGGACATTGAGACCCATGGTTTGAAAGGAAGACATATTTCATGAAACATCCAAACTAATACCAATGCCAATATAAAGTACACAAAGTTCTACTCGGCCCAGCAAATGTACTGTGGTCACAAAAAACAGAAAAACAGTCCTTAGAACAAGGAAAAGGAGGAACAGAAGATCAAGCAAAAGCAGGAGCCCCCCACTCCTCAGTAAACTTCACCCTTCCTTATACTGAGCTGATATCTATAGTCTAAGATTTCACCTCTTTTGGGGGACTGAAGCAATAAGGGATGGCACATCTCCCTTATGAGGAAAGGCTAAGGGAGCTGTTCTCAGTGTCATCTAATGATGGACAAGGGGTGTAAGCTGGAACATCAATTTGAGAAGGAAGTTCTTCAAGGTGAGGGTGACAGAGCACTGGAAATGGGCTGTGCAGGGAGATGGTGGAGTCTCCTCCTTCGGAGACCTTCTTAAAACCTGCGATATGTTCCTGTGCAACTTGATCTAGATGATCCTGCTGTGTCAGGGGGACTGGACTAGATGATCTTTCGAGGTCCCTTCCAATCCCTATTGTTCTGTGATTCTGTAATTAAGGTTTCCTAAAGAAGCTTTCAGACCATAAACCTATACCCTCTCATAACAAGAGTTCTCGCAAAAGAGAGAGTTCTCTACAAAACCAATCCATTTGAGTTGTATTCTGACTGCCCATAGTTTTCCAAAGAAGAGCTGAATGGCAGTCTCAGAATAAATCAATAGCAGGAGTAGCTATAATCACAGAACAGAACCACAGGAGCTTCACATCATTACAACAGAAGTTTAGGAAACAACAAAAGCACTGGAAGACCTTTTCCAAAGAACAAAGAAAATCTCTCCCATTCCAACAACTCCACCCCAAACCCCACTGTTACTCAAGACTTACAAAATATTCAGTGTATTTGACTTGAAGAAGATACTCACAGACACACACAAAGCTCTTAAAACTTTGTGGAAAAAATCTTCAATGAGCTAAGTGTTGTTTATTAACAAAATACTGCACTATGTATTTAGAACTGACAGAAATTGTTTCAACTTTATTTTAAATTTACATATTTAATGCCCAGAACAACCACAGTGCCACAACCAAAGTAAAGAAATCATAGGAAATGCAGTCAACATGCTAAATATGAACACACTTCTTGTTATGAAAGATGCATCAGGTTCAATAACAATTATAAGCAGCCAGCACCTCTGCTTCACTCCTCATTTAAGAGTCAAAAGCAACCTATTTTTTTCTTCCAAAAATAGCAAGTGCAGCCTTAATGCTTTTAATTCTTTTCACATCATCCATCAAAGTCAGTACTAAAATTATTCTTATTTTTCTTTAAGGTAAGTTATTTCTAGTGTTTCCATGCTAATATTTTCACCGAAGGCCACAAGCAGTACACTTTTGCAGTATTTTACCGCTTGCAGTGTTAGGCGTGAATGAGCTCTCATCTGCATGTCTTTGAACAAGCCCAGTGGATGCAGTCTTTCTGAGAAAGAACTTCAGCTGTTGCTTAAATAAAAGATTCCTTTTAGGTCAATCAGTTGGTTTTGATTTCCAACAAGTAGAGTTGGTTCAATTAAATCATTTCCTAAAGGAAAACATTGATTTATTTGAGCCTTAGAAAGTAACTTTTCTGCAATATGTAAACTGTACAGTAAAGATTCATAAAGACAACACTGTATTACTATTCCACCACAAAAATATCAAAGACAGATATTTAGAAGAGGACTGACCATCCCAAATATTGTTCAATTAAGACAGAATTCCTACCTAATGCTTCTGAAATGCTAACAGTCTGAGACCAGTGAGCCATCAATCAGTTTCCAAGGATACTGGTATTCCAACTACTTCTGGATTTCTTTTTTACTAAGCAAAACAAAAAACTATTTACATAGAATGATCTAACTTCTTTCATGGTTGTCCCTAAAAATTTTCGTTCCTCAGAGCCTTAAACCCTTTACTCCCTTTCAGAAGCACTCTTTTGCTCTAAAATTTAGTGGCTTCTGACAGAAGCTCACTAATACCTTGAAAAAAAATAAGGCAAAAAGAATCCTTTTCTAGATAAAATAACATGAAATGGACTTCTTTTTCCTGTTTTGCTGACCTTCTTATCCTCTACACCTTCTGATTTTGAAAATTTCTAACTGCATTCTTTTCATGCAGCCACTAGAAAAATCATGTTATTCACATGACAATTTCAAGCAGTTTTCCATAAGCCAAAACAAACAAAAAAAATGCAATAAATCAAGTTGCATTTCCAACCTCTCTCTTATATTTTAATCATGCAACATACATCAAAGAGCACTCTTCAGCTTCCAATGTTTTTTTGCTACTAGGAATAGCACTGTGTGTTGATTAACTATAATACATAATCATTTCCCATTGAAACAATTTGAAAAGGAACTTTAGAACTTAATTGTATTCTGCTGCAGTTAAGATCTAATTAATATAGAGATTTCAGTAGCTCAAATCAAAGTGTTGTTCAGTTAGATCCAACAAAGAGAAGTAGTGCATCACTGAGCAATACAACCATCTGGACAAATGTTTCATTCTGATTGACTGATGAACTGCATCATTAAGAAGATAACATTTGAGGCTCAATAGATCCAACACAGGTCGCAAAAATATATTTTTGTAAGTTGTAAGACTTTGGTTTCACAATAAACTTTGTTAAATCTTTATTTATTCCTGTCAGATTTAATAGGAGCATCCTCATTTATGGCCTAAATGAAACCAGAGCGTTCAAAAACCTGTGCAGTTATTGAGGTTTCCCACAAGATGGCACTCAGTGCACAGCCTGCAGAAAATTATTGAGACGCACACCACCGCCACGGAGGAAAAACCATGGTCTCATATATAATTAGTTTATTTAGTTAAGCATAGAAGGATAAAATTAAGAGGCTAAACTAGGTCTTTCCCTAAAAGCGATAACCATTTTTCCCTCGGATTTTAACAGTCGGGGGGCTGGGATGACACATAACACACACAGACAACCACCACACGTCTGTATATACATATTCACATATCCCTAATACATAAAGAAATACACTGTGTGAGTAGATTAAGTCCAAACTTTTGTTCCTCAATGTACATTACACAAAAGTATCATCAGAATCTGAAAATCCAGCCCCGAGTCTGAAACTAGTCTGAAACTTTGCAAAGGTTAAAAGCAAACATGGGACACAATTGAACTTAAAATCCAGTAGCAAAATTTGGAGCATCCTCTGATTTGGAGCATCTCAAGCATATGATTTTGAAAGCAACCCACAAAACCCAAGAAATTTCTCAGCTATGACAACAGATTCACTATTAAACCAGTACATGGGAACAGCTGAACACAGTAAACATTCCATTTTAAACTACCTGAACTACTTCTTTATGACTATTAATTTTTTTCTTCACATCCTTTTCTCTCCTTGTATATTGCTGGACTTTTTGTGTCCCTAACTACATATAATAATCTTAATTACTACAGAGCTAAAATAGTAATGTGTCCATATGCTGCTTGTCCACTCGTTAGCAGTTGTTCAAATGCCTCAAGTGCCCAGAAGCCTCTAGGGAGCCTTTTCTTGCCAACTCAAATTAAATAAACAGGTACTGAGGGTCATCTGGGGCCAGCTGAATTCCAGAGTGCTTCTTCTAGCAAAAGCGCAACAGTGTACTGCACTGTACTTTTTCCTTATTTCTGAAACTGCTTTAAATCAGTGTGCTGTAAGACTATTCCATTTATACAGCTACTAAGAAAGACAGGAGTTAAAGCTCTGAAACCGCTTTTCAACAGAACACAAAAGAATGATTAATGCAAGAGAAGGTGCAGTGATTTCAGCATCTGGTCTGTGCTCCAAGTCTTAAATTCACAAAAAGCAATGCAAGCTCCACAAGCACACCACTACTATTGATTTCCTTCAACCACCACACATTGCAGATAAAGAACACTACAAGATCTGTGGGGTGGAAACAGCACTTTAGAGCTCCTTGGAGGGCAAAATGCTTATTTAGTTATAACTGTTAGGGCTTGCTTTTCCCAATCACATAACACATCTGTTGGCTGTATAATGCAAACTCATTGTGGTTTAAGTACAGATTTGTGATCAGAATTAATATCCTCTTCAACATATCCTCCCTTAATCCCCAGTTTTTGTGCTATATGACCACAAAGGATTTGTTCTATGCTGTATAAAAAGAGGTGAGAGTACAGAATCAATACTCACATTGTCATTAAAAAACCCTCCATGCATCCTGCTTAGCTAATGCAAGATAAACTGTACGGGCTCTTTCAACTTTTTAAGAAATTATGCAATCATATCTTTCTACTTTTTAATTCATGCCCAGATGCATCTTCATAATGACATCATTTTATCTTACTCTTGAGCAGCACACGAGATGAGGCAAATTTACCTCTGATTCTTTCCTTCCATTCCATTTTCTCTCAATTTTCCTATATATTATAACAAGTTCCCATTGTTACATCTGGTTTATTTTGCTCAACACATGCTTTCCAGTTGCAGCTTCCTTTTTACCCTACATTTCCCAGACAACGTTGACTTTCAGTAGAATTCTCGCAGTAGCAAAATCTTGAACATCTGTTTTACTGTGGGTGGGGAACTGTTACTTCACAAGTATGCACACAACATGTTGACTAGTAAAACTAAATACAGATAATTAAAAAACCCAAGAAGAACAAACTATTTTCCAAAAAGACTGAACGATTTTGAATACACTTATAGCCATGCATGAAGCAATTTAAATGCACAATATACGTCAGCTATGACAAGCAAAACAGACTGCATAACGCACCCCATGGTGCCTACATCTTCACAAATAATTTTCAGTATTTAAATATCACTAAATCCACTACACAAAAGCCTAAAGCGATAGGATTTACTGTCATTGCTTTGCAGTGAACTACTGTAGGCACATAACAGTATCTCCATTTGGTGAATTAAAACCAAGCCCTTTTCAGACTATAACTAAGAGAGAGAAAGTACACTGACTTTCATTAGAAGAAAACTTGATTTAAACAAAAAAAGGATATTGAAGCTCTATAGTTCCTTTGTGGTGTTGCAAATATTTTTCAAATTTTATTGTTTCTGCTATACATGGGTTCTACATGTACTGTTATCTGTTTCCCTTGAATCCATACTGAGAAGCATGCAATCACCACATCTATAGGCATCGTTATTGCATCATTAGTTCAGAAGCCCAGTGCAGGAGACAAGGGCCAGTTGAGGGGAAGGGTTTAAGCACACCGTCAGGAAAGGTAATGGGATATACATTTTTATTTAAAGGATAAACCTTCATTCTGTTCCTGCTCCAGCTGCTACTTGTTGATCCTTAAGCACAAAGCAATTGGAAATCAGCTGAAATCACTAATTCCTCACCCCGTAGCTTGTACGTATGGCAATAAAAAAAGAGCACTACCTCTGGCGGGAGAATGTGCCAAGTAATATGAATGCTTTACTTTTTTTCCTATATTCCAAACTAGTCTTTTAGCCCAGATATCACTATCAGCAGTCTTTACTGTTCTGACTCTCCATTCGAAATTCCTTCCCTAATAAACAAGAGAATCACCACCCTACAAGATGAGATTTTCACACCACATTCCTATTAACAGAAACAGTCTATCCCACTAATCTTGAACAGTCTATATACACCAGTTACACAGGAAAATTAGTATTTCTAGTATTTCAAACAACTGCACTGCTGATGGAAGCAATAAAATATTTAATTAGAGTTTCCTCATTAGGGCCTCAGAACCACACCAAGACTCAGAAGAGGCCCCGCTCTGACACATTCTGATACTGTACAGATGAGATCACTAGTAGCACCAAGGCATGAGTCACAGAATTGCTCTCTTAATACATCATGTGCCATGGCTCTGATAATTTCCAATATGCCTTCTCACTCAAGCTATAAAGAAGTGAATGCATTCGTATCACCTTCTAGCAGGCAGACAGTTATCCTGATGCTCCTAGAGGTTTAAAATCTGCATCCAATTTCTCTAAGTATTACATCTTTATACTAATGAGGGGAAGTATCCAAATAAGTTCTTCTAGTGGACCAGACTCTACCACAAAAGAATTTGTATCAGGTTTTATAATTTTTTTTTTAAAAAGTGTGCATCATAAGCCAGTTAATGTTTTACTATAAATACCTCTGAAGAAAACTGCATTTATTTTTCCAACTGAAAAAAAACAGAAAAAAGCTGGTTTAATTGTGAAAGTATTGTCTAAGTCCCTACAACCAGAATCCTATTAGCCTAAGAAGGCATACTTGTATATAACCCTGTGCTTAAAATGTGAGACAGCAAATAGTAAATAATATTATTACAAAAAACTGGTATGTTTTACTAGAGGTACACAGAGAAACAAACATTAAACATAACACCATTTTTTTGTGCTTCAGTGTAAGCATTCTTAATTGCAGCCTCCAGATTAAGCTGCTGCTGAAACTAGCAAATAGATTGTTCAGGCTAATTTACTTCTTTCCAATTCACTCTACAGAGGGAAGATAACATTGGTAGTAACAACAGGAAGCAATCCTGTGCACATTTATTAGGAGATATTTCTACACAAAGAATCCTCCTTTTCTTCAGGAACTGCTTAGTGGTATGAAACTGTAGATGTGCAAAAAACCAGAACAGCCAGACAGTATGTTCAAAAAGACGGGGGAGAAAAGGAGGAGGCATCAAAAAGCATGATCACCGAGTTCAGGAAAAAGATTCAAAGTCCTAGAAGTTAGAATAAAAATGGAGCTGAAAAGGTGTTTCAATACCTTTTATCACTAATGGGAACCCTTGCCAGGATGATGGCAGTGAAAAGTACATTGCAGGCTCTATTTTTTCATGTGATAAATTCCAATACCTTACACAAAGATGTTAAATGATCACACAAGAGTACAGAGGTGGTCAATGGAACACTGTCCTTTTGTCAAACTTTAAACCATTACCTCAGATAAGATACAGTTCCACAATGCTTTCCCCTCTCTCTCTTCTTCCATTCCACAGTATTATCCTTAATTTACCATAAGCTATGTCTATAAAAAACCAAGATGACAAGAAAGATTACAGTTTTAAAACTGTAATTTTATGTTCAAGCATAACACACTGACATCATTGACACCTGCACCAGTGAACCAAAGAACTGCAGTTCAATAGTCTATTTTATACTTTACTCTTAATTCCAAATTAAATGGAATAATGAACCACTTGGTATTACTTCTAACAAAACTCCCTGCATGTTCAACCTATTCAAGCCATATCAAAGGTACTGTTTGAGGTTTTTATTTATTGATCTTCAATTATCTTCTTACTGAAACACCTTGAGAAGTCACCATGATTCATCTGTCACACAGGCCTCATCTTTGTTATTTGTGGTAGTATTAGGAACATAAGTTCAACTGATACTTTTGTCTGTGAAAAGAAAAAAATTCTAGGCCACTTGTACTCTAAAACTTTGAGAACATGTGTGCCCTAAGATAGCACTCTGACACATGTACTGAACAAAAAGCTTAAAGTTATTTAATTCATTGGAGCTTTCTCCTCTATACAGTAAGCAAAATTTCAAAATAAAATAATCAATTTATAGTTCCAAGCAACTATTATTCTGTGATTTCTCTGTATTCCATCCAGCAGAAGCACGGGGGGGGGATTAATTGTATAAATCCTAAACTCTAATTAGTAAATAACATTTTTCTTGCTTTAAGACTTTTGCTTCTTTTCCCACTGGTGCCATAGAAGGTTTAATTAAGATAGACTACAGAAGATAAATTCCAGGAATGATGAAATGCAGAATATCCAGACCTCCTTGGAGAGTAATACCAACTGTTCATCTGCCAAGTGAAAAGAATCTCAGCCAGCTGGATCGCTTATTTTTAACTATCACTATCAATAGAATCAAGGAGAAAATTACTCCAGGCTTTTATGAAAACAAAAAAATAGTTTTAATATTTTTTCTAAATAAGTAGATTTTACATTAATATTTTGTTCTGTAGACTCTTCTATGAGTTCTCTTCCCCTCATAATATCTAGAAAGAAAATGTTTCAGAACAGGTTGATAATTTTTCACTTGGTAACACAAAACATCTCAGGAACCTGTTCAGCTAAACTTCTTAAGTTTAAGCATTTAAGAATAAATCCTAATAATCAAGCAGCTCTACTCAGAATACAACTTCATTTGTGTATTATTCTACACTAAATCCATTTTTTTACTGTTGTTCAAATGAAAAGTCATCCCAATGACAAACTTTAATAACTACATATCTGCCTATGAAAGAGAGAGTGTTTGTAGTTGTTAATATGTTAAAACTCAATTGTATGATACAAAATACCAGAAAGCTGTTATTACTGATGCACTGATACTTTTTTCTGATCATGAAGCCTCAATCATTGCAAGCATCTGATAAAACTATTCAATAAATACACTAATGCACTATAGCTACTTATAAATATTACCCAAATAAAGCACAATTTCACCAACCAGTGTTCAGGAGAAACAATATGACTATTTGCAATAGGTTAGAACAATTAGATTGTTCAGAGTCCCCGGCAGCTCTCCTAGCAGCTACCATTACTGAATACAAGAGCAAACCGTTTTCCTATGCATCACCTAAGAACTAGACTTGTGAATCTATAATCAATGGAGCCAAGTTTACTTCTGTGCTTCTTTAGCGTCTCTCCATTGTTACTTAGCAAATAGCTTGCAGAGCAGAATTCTCCAATAAATTCGATCCGTATTGCTCCTGCAAAGAAGATCTGAGGTATGATTTTTATGGCTGAAACAAAAAAAAAAAAAAGACTACTGGGATGCCACTTGACCCACAGAGCATTCCAAATTATAAAAGATATAAGAATAGGATGTGATAGTGTCCTATTGGACATACTCAACCTCTTATAGATTATTACCAGTAACTGTGGGAGCTAGGCAAGTTTGAATACAAAACTAAATGTTCCCTATCTACCTTTCTAGCTTATCTTTTACCCCGATATGTTTTCATCCTTTATTTCAACCACAAGCCTAAACTATTTTGCTCAACTACTCTCACAAGGAAACCATGGTTTTAATTGGAATATCCCAGTAATACTGGAAGGGAAATAAATAATTCTCTTCTCACAGCCTAAATTGTAAGTCTGTATAATAAGAGATACAACACAATTGTTTAAATGTTATAACATGCCTGTCTTCTATATTTATCCAAATACATTCTATTACACATTAGTTGGAATACACTGTCACTTTGGAATAATTTGCAATGTTATTTATGTGCCATTATTCAGCTAATAATACAACCAAGTTTCCCAACTACGTATTAAAACTGCAAGAGTTACACTTAAATTTATTTGTACTGCATACGTGCAGATATACCAATTTTAAATTATGTCAACATTATATGATAGTCATGTGCTTCCACAGGTGGTAAACAACAGGAATATGTAACATTTTAATTATTAAGTATTTTTTAGGAAAATAACAATTTAATCCTACTTGTCTAAAATATCAACTATAGATTTTTCACAGTTTTTTTTTAAAGACTACATCAATATTGTAACAACAGTGGAAAACTCTTATGTCAGCCCATTCATCACATGCTTTTCATGGTGATCTTCGCTGAATAAGAAGTGGAAAACTGAATTCAAGGAGCTCTATGAATTCTCAAGAACACCACCACATAACCTCTCAAAAATAATCACCAGAACAGGGTTCTACAAAATGAAATATTTTTAAATATTTATATATTTTATAAATGAATTCTTTTACTCATCTAATTAGAAGGGCTAGATTCCTAGATGATGTAACAATCCTCTCTTGAAACATTTTGCTTGTAAAGCAAACACTTTTCTGACGGAAAGACAAACAAAACACACCACCAAAAAACCAACCAGCCCCGAATCAAAAAGAAAAAAAAAAAAAAAAATCGCATTTTGGGTTGTTTTGTTTTTCTGGGTTTTTTTCCATTCCTAGAAGGTAGATGTAGGTTACCTAGCAAGTAACAGTTTAAATTACTGGACTAGTACTAACCTTTTATTAAATAGCAAAGCCATAGGCTCTCAACAAATTGTTAGCTAATAATAGAAATTAGTACGCAAGAGAAGCCATCACTTAGCTACAAAAGTCATTAGGTGTCACAGTGCAAATCAAAAAGCACACAAATCCAGCAAAAAAAAACCTGTTCAGAGCAGACGTTCAGCTGATCTTAAGAAATTAATGAGAAGGAATAGAGTAAATTATATCAATATTATAAAAACAGGGGGGGTTATATTTGTTTTAGTGTGTCAATCAGTAGAGCAGCTGAACACTGTAACATGTGCGTGTTTGTAAATGAGAAATACACATAATAAAAAGCTGAAGCACATCAATATAGATCATCTTAGGTAATAAAAGAAGGAGCTGTTGTAGATCTCAAGCAGATTGCTATAATGGCCTCATTTTTTCCCATCAAAATGTACTTTTCAAAGGCTGGTCTATTCAATACAGAAGCTTTGATTCAACTCTCAGTAAATGCTTATAACAGTAAAGACAAACTCCCTTTTCCTCACTTTTTTAAGAAAAATTATCTGTGACCTGGAGCTACTGCAGGTAATACAGTAAGACAATCCAAACTTCGTAGTTTAAAAAATTCAAAGTTGAATTTTACTGTAATCTCATTTATTTTAGCAGTAAACTAGCAGTCTTATATTCCTGGGTTGGTTAGCCCTACAGTTACTTCCAGATGTCATTTATAGGTATTAAGATCTCCCAATTTGAATAGGATTTTATGCCCTCATTCAAAATAAGCGTTCATATAACTAAAAAAAAAAGGTTCTAAGGTTCTATAGCACTACAAAATGTAGCTACAGAGAAGCATCAACAGATAACAGATCAGTCCCTCTCACTTCTGATTAAATGCACAGTCCTGCAAACCTAAATTCATTCACAAAATAAAACACCCAAAAATAATAATCACAAGGTTCGTAAAACCTCAAACAAAGCAAGATTTTATAATACTTAAATGAAAAATTTAATATCCTCTCCTCCTTGCTCTGAATCATCTTGATTGTATTCTGCTACTCCTTACTTTTTATCACAAGCAGTGAAAACTTCTAAAATAAACTTACAACATCAGTAATCTACCCACTGAATTAAACCTTGTAGAAAATTCTTAGAGTTACAATTGTATCAGTTCTACTATCCCATATTAACAGGTACTTTGTAACATGTTTTCAAGATTTTAATGTTATATTAGTAATGTATTATATTATATATTCATTATATTTCAGAGTGCACATCTCTTGGCTATCAAGCTAAACACTGAATGAACTTCAAGATCACTTTGCACATTGGGATATTTAAATAAGCTAAGCCCTTCTATTTCAGTAAAATTTACAGAAATGCATTCTCCTGCATATATGAAACTGAAAGGTGCATAGTTAATAAGTAATTGTACTCATACATAGAGGGAGTGATGTGGGCGTTTGACAGATTAATGTACATGACACAGAGCATCAAATTAAGACAGAACAAAAAAATCACATTATTATGGTGACACGACTTAACACATTTCCAATCTGCTATTTCAATATATATGCCATTTCCAGTATGTGGAATGTTAAAACTTTATAGAAATATTTCAAGACTAAAGTCTTTTCTTTGTGGAGCTTCCCAGGAGTGTAGCAGTGTAGAAAGAAAATTGTGGACTTTTCTATTCTTTTCTAGGTGGAAAGTAATCTGAAGTATTTGCAGATTACTTTCATTTTCAGACACACCCAAAGACCCTAACAATTCCCACAGAAATGCATAGAGCCTTCATTTAATGCAAATCAATGTTTGTATGGCTATAAGAAAACTTGCTAAAAAGGTGTTACTACAAACATCCTTTTCAACAGGCCATTTTATAATGCAGTGATGGGTGTGTTGAGCCAAGGAGGGGAGCAAGGAAATGGTGGGGGGAAGAGGATTGTTTTATTGGGTTGTCTTGCTTTTGTTTTTTGCATACTGGAATCCAAAATCCATGGAAATGTAATGAAGGATTTCAGTGGAGTCAGCAGATGAGGAAGGGCCATTGCAGCCATGTGGACAGTGGGATTGAGTACACCCTATCAGGAAGGTTGCTGACCACACCAATGTGTGTAGTCACGCTGGAGGGAAGGGATATCATTCACAGGCTTGAGAGATAGGCCTGTGCAAAAGTTATAAAGTGCCACGCACAAGGTGCTATTGGTTGAGGCCTGTTTTAAGCCCTTCTCAACTGCCAAAAACACACAGAAAAAAGTGGGGGCAAAATTATAAGGGATTATAATACAGTAAGCACAAGCATAAAGATAGCTCCTTTGGATGAGTCTGAAGTATATATTTGGGGCTATCTCCAACCAGTGCAAAAAAGAAATGAAATTTACTTTTTAATGAATAATACGTCTATTCTTGCATGTCTCATGGTTTTATTATAGAAAACAAACACACAGTAACATATGGTACATCTGTTTCAAGTTTTTTCTTTCTGCTGTCATACTATTTCCTCTCAACATTCAGTAACACACTTCTCTTGGCTCATAATAATTATTTTTAAGCTGCATATGAAACACACCTTACCTACACCATCATTCTAAGAGCATGATATTCCTCCCATCTCATACAAGTGAAACACAGTGAAATACTAAGTTAGCAAAAAACAAAACTAAGACAAGAGAGACCAGGAGACTTGCTGTTAAATACTTTTTACTTGTTTTTGCAAACACTCCATTATAATTCACAGGGAAAGTGATGGCAATAGAAAGAAGGGAACACATGCAGAAACAATAGTAACCATTCATTCAGGCAAGTCCTAACCTAGTTCAGATCCATACAGGGACACGTAATCCAACTGTATAGGTAACCTTAGGCACAAAAATATCTGTGAAGCAAAAAACATGACAAGAGAGCTGGAAGAAAGCACTGAGAAAACAATGGTAAGGAACTGAAATCAGAAAAAAGTCACTAGCTGGCAAAAGGTGGGGGAAAAAGTGGGAAAAAGTGAGAGGAAAAAGTAAATAGATAGTAAGAAGATATATTACCTATAGGGTGAACTTATACAAAGAAACTCACTGAGCGATAATAAGCCTACAGGGACATAACATGGCAGGTGTGGAAAAGCAATGCAGAAAGTGGCAAATCAAAACACAACAAGGGAAGCAGGACCATAGTCGTGGCAGAGCAGTGAATGTGCAAATAGTTAACACGGAAGATAACAAGTTCAAGCATAAACGCAACAGAAAGACCCAATTTTTTGCATACAGAACCAGCCTATGCACTATACAGAGAAGAGAAGAACTGAAAAGAACTAGTAACAAATGTTTATTAATCTAATACTGGAAGTTGATGATGCTGTCACTGCATCAAAAACATAGCAATAAATGCAACACACACACATACCAAAAAGTCTTATTTTCCAAAAATACTTTTACTCCAGCCTGTCCAAGAAAAATCTAAATATTTCTTAGCAGCTGCCTTTTCCTAGGGGCTTTGTATCACACAGCACAATGGGGCTCTGATTGGCAAACCTGACTACCGCTATGTTAAATAAACCAACATTCAATAAAAATAATACAGTACTATTGTTGAAATGCCAATTCTTAATGTAAGACTTCAATCCTTTCCATTTCTTTGTGAAGCAGATGGCAGTTTTGCTGGAAAGCAAAAGACTGAAGGTAGTTAGATTTGGACCAATGATAACTGGTACCAGAAACTGAAAGTGTTCCATTTCAATTTTGTTATAGAGAAAGATGAACCTATGAGTTAGATCATAATTTATGAAGTAAAAGCTAAAGGAGCATTTAACGCTCTGGCTGCTTTACCACTATAGAGTCCAAATAGTTTCCTCTTGGACCAATATATTATTAAAAATTTTACTGCATGCTGTAAATTCCATAAATTAATAAACAACTCCATTTCTAATTTCTGAGACACTCTTAGTGTTTTTCCCCAATTCTCACTGCATAACTACCAAAATAATTGCATTTTAATGAAATTTTTTTATAGTCAGAAAAAAGGAAAAAATATTCTCAAGAAAAAATTTTAAGTACTTGTTGAGATAGATAGGGAAAGGGTTTTGTAGGTATTCATTGATCCATCTGATATAACATTGATGTGATATCATATATCATGCTTCACATTTTGATCGAACTAAAACAGGGTTTTTAATAGAAAATTTTATGAATTAGGCTCTTGACAAAGAATAAGCTTTCCAGGTATGTCATTGGCACTACACTAAGCTGAAATAATAAAGTGGTTTTCCCATATATTAAAGCATAAAAATATCAATACATTTCCTTGTATGTATGGAAAGTCCTTTATATACAAGGAAACAGTTTATGTGTTTATATATCTTTAAACAGAAAGAACAAAATGCTTTCTATAGAATTATTCACAATACCACGTGACAGGACACCAATATAAAAAACTTTTGAAGAGAGATTTGTAGACGAGAACTACAATAAATATTCAGTTCTCATATAGATATTTTTCCATAAAGTCTTAATGTTTATTGATTGAAAGGGGACTTGGGTCAAACTTTCTCAGTATTATTTTAAAAGCAAGTGAGCAAGTCACTACTATTGTATAATATGAAGTCATTTAAAAACTTTGTTCCTCCTGGTTTTCATGACTATGAACAGTTAACCACTATACAGTATGTATTGCATCACTTTTTCAAAACTCAAGTGGTATTTTAGTACTGGATTTTGCAAGACCTTAAAAAAATTTCAGTGCACAAATTCAATAGCTAGTTAATGAAATCTGCTCCCATTTTCCACAGGCATTTTGCACAATCTTCCTTCATAACCTTAAATACAAGCTGGCACAAACTAACTTTAAAATCAACATTTTTTTCTGTCTCAGTGAAAGATTTATCAAACTGCATTGCTTATGCCAATAGTGCCACTGTACAAGTAGCATTCACTAAAGTTCAAAGGAGGAGAAGCCAGGATCTGCATACATTCCTGCTTTCTTACTGTATTTAGTATCATGACTATATTCACATTCCCCATGTACTCAGAAGTTACTCAACTATCTGCTATTAGAATTGTGGGGGTTATATATGTATATATAGCACAGTATTCCTAATGAAACAAATTCACTGCATAACTTAATTTTTTTGATAAAATTATTTTGATTATCAAGACAACTTCCCTTCTAAAGCAAGACTGTACCAAGACACATCAAGGATACAAGGGTCACTAGGAGCAGTCAACGTGGTTTTAACAAGAGGAATTCGTGTTTGAGCACGATAGTCTCTTACAAGGACATAAGCAGGTGGATACATGATGGTGGGGCAGTGGATGTGTTCTATCTTGACTTCAGGAAAGCATTTGACATGTCTCCCACAGCATTCTTGCTGTGGAACTGAGGAAGTGTGGTCTTAATGACTGGGCAGCAAGGTGGATTGTGAACTGGTTGAAGGATAGAAGCTAGACAGTTGTGGTCAATGGGACAGTCTAGTTGGAGGCCTGTATCTAGTGAAGTCCACCAGTGGTTAGTACTGAGACCAGCATTACTTAATGTATTCAACATCCTGGATGAGGGAACAGAGTGCACTGTCAGCAAGTCTGCTGATGACACAAAGCTGTGAGGAGTGGTTGACACCCCAGCAGGTTGTGCTGCCATCTAGTGAGACATCGACAGGCTGGAAAGTTGGGCAGGAAGAAATTTAATGAAGTATAACGAGGACAAGTGTAGAGCCTTGCATCTGAGCAAGAACAACCCCAGGTACCAGTATAGGTTGGGGACTGACCTGTTGGAGAGCAGTGTAGGAGAAAGGGACCTGGGGGTCCTGGTGGACAGCAGGTGGATCAGAAGGGGGTGGTTAGCAGATCAAGAGAGGTTCTCCTCCCCCTCTACTCTGCCCTGGTAAGACCACCACATCTGGAATCTGTGTTCAGTTCTGGGCTGCTCTGTTCAAGGAGGACAAAGAACTGCTGGAGACAGTCCAGAACAGAGCCACAAGGGAGTGGATTAAGGGAGTGGAGCATCATGCTTATGAGGGAAGGCTTAGAGAGATAGGTCTTGTTAGTCTGGAGGAGATTAAGGGGTGAACTCATTAACATTCATAAATATGCAAAGAGTGAGTGTCAGGAGGATGGAGAGAGACTCTTCTCAGTGTGGCCAATGATAGAACAAGGGGCAATAGTCACAAGTTGGAGCATAGGAGGTTCCACATCAACATAAGGAAAAACTTCTTCACTGTGAGAGTGATGGAGCAGAGGAACAGGCTGCCCAGAGAGGTAGTAAAGTCTCCTTCTCTGGAGACCTTTAAAACCTGCCTGGATATGTTCCTGTGTGACCTACTGTAGGTGGTCCTGCTCTGGCAGGTGGGTTGGATGAAATGATCTTTTAAGGTCCCTTCCAACCCCAACATTCTGTGATTCTATGATTCTGTGTCACTGCCTAAAGCACATTCCACAGAGCTGCATCCAAGGAGGTTTTGAATATCTACAGACAATGAGACTCCACAGCCTCTCTGAGTAGCTGGTTCCAGGCAGGGCTCTGTGACTCACACTGTAAAGAAGCTTTTCCTAATTTCTAAATGAAACTTCTTGTGTTCCAGCTTGCGCCCATTGCTCCTTGTCCTGTCGCTGGACGCAACTGACAGCAGTCTGGCACCATCCTCCCTGCAGCCACCCCTCAGATTTTTATTGGTATGGATAAGGTCTCCTCTCATTCTTGTCTTGTCAAGGCTAAACAGTCCCTGCTCCCTCAGCCTCTCCTTGTAAGGCACCTTCACTGCCCTCCATGGGATTCTTTAGTAGTTCTCTATCTCTCTTTATCTGGGGACCCTAGAATCACATACAGTACTCCAGACATGGACTCACCAGGACAGAGTCGAGAACAGGAACAACCTCTGTAGACATACTGGCCACACACTTCTTAACGAACCCTAGAATACTATTGGCCTTCTTGGCAACAACGGCACACTTTTACCTCTGGGTGACCTTACTATTTACCAGGACTCCAAGATCTCCTCTTCAAGGCTACTCTCTGACAGGTGTATCCCTAACCGAAACTGATGCATGAACTGATGCATGATGATGTTATTAACATTTTTAAAGTAATGAACATTTAATGGTTTTTGGATTTCAGATAGGTCATATGCTGCCAATTTTTGTGATAATACAGCACCTTTTTGTCATGCCTACATAATATCCAGAATATCTTAAATATTAAGACAGGCAAAATCCAGTCCTTCCACTGAAACCACTTTCATGAGTGACACACACCCTCAGCTGACATTCAGCTACTGGCAAAGTGCCAGTCTGGACACACTGCAGTAGTACAGCAACGTCAGCAGCTGTAAACTCTGGGCTTTTTCCTGTCACACACAGTGTTTTTGTCGCCCTATTGTGGAAAGATACCAGCAAAAGCAGCCAAGCATGCATATCCTTCTGAAGCACAGCAAAGCTGGCAGCTGAAAAGTGACAAAAATTTGGGAGATAAAATTTAAATGTTAGACATGACCCCACCCAAAAGAAACTAGTGGGGATGGGATTTGACATCAAATACACACCACTTCTTTCTCTTGCTAATGAAATGTCCAAATGAGCATTCTAATATGTTGAAAGAAGTCAGTTAGGTACTCTTTGTTTTTACAAATTACTAGTGCAGTTCAACTTAAAAAGAAAGTTAAATTAGTATATGAGATACAAAGCTAAATTTGCAGAAAATTCCCTACTCCATATGTCATGTTATAGAGGAAAAAACTCTAAGGATTAATTTATGTTTATATTCACAACTATTTACCTAATACAGTCACTAAATGCTATTTTATGAATCACTGATCTCATCTGGGCTAAAGCAATTAAGCATTCAAGGTGTGCTAGTGCTAATCCCCTCATATCCTAGAGTTTGCCTGTGTGTCCAGTACACCTGTGGCTGGCACTGACCAAGACCATTATGCTTTCTTGCCATTCTCTGGAAGTACAAATTAGGCATTTAAGATCAAGCTCCTCTTCACCAGTGTGTGCTCTCCCCAGCCTTGCACTGGTACTGAGCTCAGATGTGCTACTACATTTACTTGTAACCAGATTTATTTTTTTTAAAAAAACTGCAGTACTTTCCATCTAATTTGCAACATTAAAAAGTCATTAAAAACACATTTTTCTTTGGAAATCTGACTGTTTAACTGATTTGACAAAAAGACAGATATGGTAAAGCCTTATTTGATAAAACCTAAGAAAAAATAGCCTATATGTATGGCACTTAATAAAGGAATCTAGAACTAAGGAAACCCTATGAGTTTGTACCAAGTCCTTAAAAATAAGTTCTGACTGTTTCTGTATACCAGCTATAGTTTTCCTTCCTTCAAATGCCTTCTTATTCCATTGCTTCACTGAAAAAACACTAACAGCAGATTTTTTTTAAAAATACGTCTTTTCTATTTCAGCTTCTGTCACAAGGTAAACAAAGAAATGCCTCCATTTCTAAAGCTGGGGAATAAAATTTACTTGATGGGTTTGTTATGTGGGGTTATTTTATGAACAACATCTCACTGGCTTCAAAAGTACTTTTAGGTTTTCCAGTTATGCTATTGATGTATGTGCTATATATGAACATAAAACAGTGTGCAAAAAAGAAATTGCCTAAATTTGCTATGTGACTTTATTCTTACTGTGTATAAAACCAAACAAAAAAACTCAAAATACCACATAGGTTACTAGTCTCTCTAATAAAGGAGCAGCAGTCAGTCTTCAAACCACTTCTGTGTGGCAAGATATTTTTAGTCTCACAAAGAAGGATCCCGAAATTGCCAAAGGCTGCCAACCATCTAAAGGAAGCAAAGAGCACTGGATATTTAAGAGTCAAAATAGCCAATGCAAAACTGGCTTCCAACAGGCATCTGAAAAGTGCTTCCATACTTCTATGACATTCCGAGAGGTGTCAAAAGACGTGTTATTATTTTGGCCCATTTCATTGTACGCAATGATATGCCACTCATACTTAACATATTCATGCTTCAGCTTACAAACAGCTCACCATGAAGAGAAAGAGATAAGCTGTAAGAAATGTGAAAAGGCATCAAATATGCTAAACCAGCAGCTATTACAGACCTTTTAGCATATTTTTTTTATTTAAATTAATGGAATTCTGTTATGAAGAGAAAACCTAGTTATACTCTGGCATCAGTAAAAAGTTGGTCAAACAAAAATAGCCTTTATCTGATTAAGATTGAAAACTTGAAGTAAAACATTCCTTTCCTATTAGCATATTGAAAATTTCAACAGATGGTCTGTTCTTGCCACATGTTTCAGTATCTAAAGAGAAAGCTATAAAGGGTAACATTAGCTCTTCTATGGGACATTTCCAATTTTACTTGCTTCATGAATTTCCATTGGAAATAAGTGAAAATAGTAAGTTGTATTTCAGCTATATATTTTAAATTACATCAACTCATGTGCTGGCACTGCTTTCTGATGTACTAGTCAGAATCCTAGACAACAACTGTCATGAAAAATGACGACCACAAAAAGTGGTTATACTTAGGTTTGCAATCACTAGGTCTTGACTCCGGCTAGAAAAAGGAATAGGAATCACACGTGTTTTGTAGGTGGGTACTGCTGAGCTGAAAAAGCTGATAAGGAAAAAAATGTGATAAAAGGTATACCAAAGCTTCTATCCTGAAAGAAAAGTGGTCAGAACATCATCCCTCCCTTCAAATTTGACATCGTAGTCCTGACGGCTCTATCATCTACCACCTCCTTTTCTTTTCAAGCAGGTAGTTGCAGTGAGTGCTGGAGCCTAGCACTGGATATGCAGGATGGCAGGGGCAACACCTGTGTTAGGTGTGAGCAGATCAAAGATCTG
>JAOXOE010000231.1:22184-39126 GCA_028565055.1 Phoeniculus purpureus
TTCATGTGATATGTCAGCACAAGGAAGACCACATAGTAGAGATGCTATGCAAAAGGCAGTTGATAAAATGCAGACATACTGAGTACAACCTTTAGACAGACACAGGCATAGGTTAAGCATCAGGATGGAGGTTTCTGCTGCTCATAATGATCTAAAAAAAGAAGGTAGGTAATGAAATAGCAAGTTCTCCATCCTAGGTACCCAGAGGCAGGGTAATAACTGGACACCCCTTAAGAAATATTAAATAGGATTGTATCTGAATCAGGCTAAAACTGTAGCTCAGAGAGGAAGGACTGCAGTCTGAAAAGACATTTGTGTGTGGAAAATATAACTGTCAGATATATGCGTGGTGATAGTGGTTGCATTTGAAGTTAACTTTTCTGAAAGGTCAAATAAAGGGAAGACAACAAACGGCTGAAGATCTTCCCCCAAGAAATTCACTAGAGACAAGAGAAGCCCACTTCTCTACTACAGAATAAAAGAAAAATGTGGTGACAGAAGCATGAGTAGAGGCAAACAGCCACAGATGGCCACGAATGTCAGGACTTCAAGAAGAGAGATGTCATGGACTTTGTGGAAGGTGACAGACAGTGGGACAGAAGGAAGGGTATAAAATACTGAGGTTTGCCTAAGACAAAGTTATTAGAAATGTATGTCCCAGCTGGAATAGGCAGTGTGTATTAGACAGTTATTTAGACCACAGAGAAATAATGCATTTGAACTTTTGTTAAAGAAGGATGAACTCCTGTATCATCAGGATCTGTCCACTAACTTCCAATTCCTGGTGTCAAAGCTGTTCCCCCCCCCCCAATAAATAAAACCAGCGATGCACAGTATTTAAGACCACCTTAAGGCACAGCTCAGCTGGAAGTAGGAGAAAGAGGAAAAAGTGTGGATGAAAACCACACCAAAACCTCAGAAAAGATAAAGTACAGGCAATGGAATGGCAAACATCTGGGAGTGCACAACTCCTGTCCCATGGAAACAGCTTGCACATTTTGATGTAAAAAGCTAATATCAGCCGTAAAACAGCCATAAGTTACGGAGTCTTGCACTCCTTGAAAATAAATTCCCAGCTTTCAGAAACCCTGCTGTAGAATCTGCCCTGTCCAAAAGCTCCAGGTCTCTGGATCAACCCCTACATGGAGTCTACAAATGAGGCAACACCACTACCAGCAGCAGCACTGGAGCAAAGTCATAAGCTGAGCCAACAAACTCCTGCAGCCAGTGTCGTGAAGCCTGCAGCCATCAAGAGAGGAGGTTCCCCAAATGTGGGGTCCCTCTCTCTTCTTTTGTCTTTTGATTCCTTCTGAACCCTGAATGACTCATCAGTGTGATCCATAGATCCAGGGCCAAAACTATTGGAACGCTAAAAACGTAGACGTTATGAAACACTTCCCCCAATAGCATGTGCCTTTGTTTACATCCCCTGGACTAATACAGGCCCTTCCCAATTCCGAACCTATAGGACTGGATATTTTAACAGGGTATTCACCCTGTACTAAAAAGTAATCTCTTAACTGTAGCCAGATGTCTGCTGAACTGTGCAAAAAGCTTTTTCTATCAGTGACACCAGGATTACTCTTCCATCTGTTGCGTAGCTCAGGAACTAGTAGAATGTAAACTGTTTTATGAATTCTCTCTGCTCTCATTCACTTTTAATACATTCAGCATGTTTTTCTATAACAAGATGCAGACACACATGCATGCTTTTCCCTCAAATTCTTTTAATTTATTTGCATAACTGAACTCCCAAAGCTACCTGGAAAATTTATAGAAATTAGAGACAAATCCCATCCACCTATGTAAAGGCTCAGTCTATTTCCAGTTGCGAGGAGGACGATTTCCAAAGGGGAAAAACTGACCTTACTAAAATTAGTAGCACAACTTTGAGGAGCTTCACTAAAAGCAAGTTTGTCTCCAAACTACCCCCAGGCCTCTTTCCTCATCCTTTCTATTTATGGTTAAGACACACTATCCACTTTAAACGAACATATTTAAATTGGTACCCAGGAGTTAAAAGCTCCTGGGACTGTGCTTAAGCCTCTCCACACCATAAAGGCATAATATTGGAATTACTAGCATTGCGGCTGGATTTTTTCCTAGACATTTCTTTTGTGTCTGAGACTGAACCTTCCACCTTGCTTTCTCCGTGTCAATCCCAGTTAGCAAGCACAGATGTCAGATCTGCCAAAGCAATCCCAAATCATATTGGTCTGTTATTTTTTTAAATGAGTGAGGGGAAAATGACAAACCGTAATTACTGTCTTGCTCCCTACCGTGCAAAGCCCAAGTGGCTTCATTTTCTGCATAAAGAGTAAACTCTGACCTGATTCCAGTTTTTCCCTTGATTAAAAATGTGGCTGGTAGTTGCATGAAAGGAAGAAGAAAGAGAGCGCTTAGATCTGCTTACGCAATGCAGACGTAATGAGAAGAGTTATGAAAATCAGTGGATGGGAATTTGCTGTTCTGGGTGCTCCTTTTCCATCATTCTGATCTCAGGTTGTGCTCACAGTCCCAACCTAAATACACAGAGAGCAGAAGCCTCTGCCAGTCTTGTGTTTCCAGCTGAACTTGCTGCTTTAATGAAAGTGAATTTCCTTCGCATGCTTAATCCAGCCAAATCTCTGATGCACAGCAGCAGGGCAGGAGTGGAAGCGGAACAGGGTAGGTACGGAGGTGGAGGCCACAGGGGAGACAGGTTGAGTAGCCTAGGCAAATTTTTAGGGTCTTTATTTGGGGATAAGGTCTTCCTCTTCCCTTTTTCTTGGCAATCTCTCCCTGTTTGTGTGTTTTTGGAGGTTCATTCATTTTGTTTCAGCCCATAGCATATTGGGACTTCGCTGTCTCTCTGCAGCTCTCTGTCCCTCTTCCACCCTGCTCCCCTGACCCGTTTTCTCTCTCTCTCTTTCATCTTTCTCTTTCCCTTCGTTCCCAGACCAGCCATAGGAAAATGCTTAAAATAAGCACTGTCTAATACATCTCTTTCTTTCTCTTTTTACCCTCCTCATCCACAGCTTTTAGAATTTGTTTGCATTAAGAGTAGCAGGTCTGGGCAGGGGGAGGCGTGCACTTGAGTGAGTGAGTTCAATAGAGTTTAATATTTTTAGCTCTAGTTTCCATAAGTGTGTTTACTTTATCTCTCCCTGCCCTGACCCTGGGTGGGAGGAAGGATATTTTCTTCTGCATGGTTGGGCAGAATATGATTTAATTTGGGCTACCCTGGTGCTAAACCATGACATATCCCAAAGCCAGCATACCCTTTGGGCCAAAGGGCTGCTCAGCATGAGGCAAGATGAGTGACACCTACATCTTTCCAGATATCATCACGACTAAAGCAGAGGTCTATATCTCACACTACAAGTTCCATATCGCTCATTCAATTCACTACAGAAAGACACTGTTGTTCAAGCCTCACCACGAGGAAGCTCACTGCTTCCCACCATGTCTCCTAAAAGTCAATTTATCCCTCTGTGTACTCTTCACTTTACACACTTGAAGACCACTGTCTTGTCATGCTCACCCCTTTATTACTGCACAGCTATCTTTGTCCAGATGGGTCACATTGTTTTGAAAGCAGACTGCCCCAGACAGGGCACAGCAACCAGCTCACCTACACAGGCCAAGGACAGAAGGTTTACTTAAACACATCTTGCTCCAGTCAATACATATTAGTGTGAAGACTGTTTTTTTCAGAGCGGTATGGCCTTATTGTCTTGTGTTTGGCTTGAGATCCATCACGATCCCTCCAGATCCTTTCCTGCAGAACTGTTCTCTCGTATCTCCTCTGTTCTTTTCGTACTCCCAGGACCAGCCTAGTTCCCTGTGCTGAATTGGAAAACATTAAGAGATGTAGAGGACTTGGGTATCAGCCTCTCTCCTCACCTGCTCTCCTGGCTCAGATGACAGCCAGAAGAAAAACTAGAAAACCATTTGCAGGGATTGCAAAGGGGCATTCTGTTTGCATTCAGTGGGTTTCCTTTTGAAAGGCTGGGGTTTATGCCTGCACAGCCTATCTGCACCTACTTACGTATGAGCTGAGGCTATCATGCACTCAGCTGAAGGCCTCTGGAAGTAGAAAAGTAAGGACCAGTATTTTTATTGTGTTTCAGAAATGTCCTGAACCTTCATGTTCATTCAGTAAATAACAAGAAAATTCAGGTCTCTTAAATTCCCCAGGGTCTCTTAAATTCCAACCCTTCTGTAACCTAATCTCATTTTAACAGGTAATGTTCCTGACTTCACTGCTGCTTTCCATCTGTCCCTCTATCTAAGGGCTGCTGCCAATTCAGCATCTGGTTTAAGCCCAGCACAGTGCTCCAGCTCCTTCCCTTCACAAAGCAAATAAAGCTGCACTCTAGACTATGAACCAAAACCTGTCCTTTTTCCTGGAGTTGAGGTTCATAACCCCATACCTTTGCAATCGCATTTTAGGTAGCTAAATACTGGCTTTAATCACTATATTACATATTGGTTTCAATAAGAAGTTTCATGGGTTTTATAAGCAATTTCAGGGTTATTTTGTAGTTACACTTCTGAAACTGGGGCATGCTGGAAAATACGATAAAGAATAGGCAGCAAGTGTTTAAAGACTTCATACGATGATGAAGCACATCTCACTAAATATTCAGTATTTGAAATGCAGGTCAGAGAACACAATTGAGTTTAATTAGAAAACTAACCCGAGATCCTGCATGTTAATGTGCTTGCTCACTGCTTGGGTTCATTTCAAAGTGTTCCCATTTGATTGTCCTTGGAGACATTCATGTTTGTATCTAACAAAGAGATAAAAAATGACAGGAAATGTTTGTTCTGGGTGTATCTGTGTGAATCTGCTTGCAGCAAAGATGTGATTGCAGCCCTCCACCACAGCGCTGAGTTCAAGAGATAGGAATGGTTGGACACCCAGTGCTGTGCAAACCCTGGAAAAGCCCTAACTACCTACATCCGTTGCAGAATGTAGTTTCCAGTGCACTGGTTTTTGACATTTACAGTTTCAGAAAATAGTGCCAAGAATTAGAGCTGAGACACACACAGACCTGTGTCGCAACCTGCCTGGTTTTCAGTGCCTGAGGGCAAATTCCCAGCTGTAGCACACTGGGATGCTGCTGAAATGCACAGATTCAATGAAGGTGGATTTAAAAAATAAAGCTTCACGTGCTTTTTTATGATTGCAAATAATATTGCTTCTTGAAATCAATCAGCGTAACACTGAAGGTAGAGAACTCCAAGCGTGTGAAGCAGTCTCCACTGGAGTTCATTGGCTAACCCTGTTGGCGCTACTCTCTTCTAGTGAAACAAGCTGGATATAACTCCTATGAAGACATTTTTCAAACCCTCTAAAGCTATAAACCAGAAATGCTTACAGCTGAGTTTAATCCATTTTATGTAATGTTGTAAAAGGATGTGTTGTGCTTACATTTTCTTCAACTTACTTTCTTTTGTGGAGAAAAACATGGGGCAGAAATCACAGCTGAATGAAATACCAGGAAATGCATTCAATAAATAGTTGAGGCTACTTCAGGCCATGACCGACCTGAAGGGAAAATCCTAGGGGATTACTACCAGTCTCCATATGAAAGACTTCATTGTCTTTCAATGTACCTATACGGGTACTTGGACAGAGACAAGAAAATGCTGAGTGGAAGCACACAATAACTGTCTATGTTTTTCAACAGTAATGGCCCCTAAAGCCTGAGTGTTTTCAGACCACTCCTATCTTCCTGCTGTATGTGCAGTAAACAAGTTTCAGTGCTAAATTAATACACCAGTTCTCTGCTTTTCCACGCAGAGATCTCCTGTCCTTCACAAAGACCTCTCCTGGCTAGAAGATACCTGTTTGGTTTGCAAGGTGCAGGAAGGGCTGCAGTCCTGGTGCCGGAGTGCACAAGGAACTGAACAGACTACGAACAGGCGACTGACCATTGTTGAGTGTAAAAGCTTGTTATTTCAGCTGAGTGAAATGCAACTGCAGCAAGTGGCAGCGAACACAGACACGTGAAAACAAAGCTCATTACCACCAAATGTAAGATGTAATTCATACTCCTGTAGAAACGTCCAAACCCATTTTGAAGCTTTCTCCATAGATACAGACATTACAAGCTGCCAAATAAAGAAGAGTAACCTAATGGGGTGCAGATGAAAGGAACATCCTCTTTGTGACTATTCCAGCCTTGAGAGCAAATGCAAGACTGAGACACTGATGTAGTGTTCCGGGTAACAACCACTTGTAAGGTGTCCAGTGCATGGACCGTGAAATCTTATTTTGTGTTGCTTCAGCCTGGAAAATGCTAGACTGAAGGGGTTGCTTATTAAAATAACTGAATCTCTTGTTCAATGACTCATTCCCCTCAGTGTGACCTAGACCCAGAGGATAGTTCCAAAGGTCTATCCACAGTCCAGTGCTCACCAGAGTCCTTCTGATGACTGGTACATTGTGGAATGAGCCACAGTGACTTTTCTGAGTTTTAATCCCATAGGACAGCTTGTCCTATACAAGGTCTGCTGCAGCTAAAGGATGTCCCATGAGGGCCATTCCTTTTGTACATGGAGTGAGCACTCTCAAAACCAGTCTCAGTATAACCCACATCGCCAGCAGCTAGCAGTGGGACTTGATGAAGGCACAACTCTCCTTCCTATCTTCCCCTCATCCTCTCTTGTGGTCATCAACAAACCCCATGACCATTTGAGGAGCCAGCTGGGACACTACAAGGGAAATCCAAAGCAGATTGGCTTAACTTCTTCCTAGGAGGGTCAGACAGAGCTGGGGCATCTCTCCAGGCAGCAGGCTGAAACCTGGGAGAAATGTTAACCATCTCATATGAGTCAAGCCTTATCCAAAGGTAGTGGAGCAAACAAACCCAGAATCTACTTTAAAATCCTTCCCCTCCTCACTCGTGGTGAAGGATTTCATTTGGCTTGCAGACATCTGCATGCTGGCATTCTATCTAGATGAGAGCCATGCCCTGCCTGCCCTCAGTGATGTACAGCTGCTGTTCAGGACAGATTTCATTCACCAGCAGTGCAACACTTTTCCTTCCCAAAGGAGAGACAAAAGACACCAAGTATTTCTGCTCCTTTGAACACTGCAGACAGACTGACACACACAAAAAAAATCTCATTACTTGGGACATATTTGACCTCCTGCAAAGGGTGAAACAGGCCACGTGCAGAGAGTTTAAAAAAACCCAAACCCAGCATCCCCATCTCTGCAGACTCTCTCAAGCCTAAAGCATTAGCAGAGATTTCCCACTGTGGGGAGCTACAGACCACAGGGCACTCTGCTCATTCAGCTAGAAATAAAACTAAGGGGCTTTAATACAGCAAGTAGGAACTGGATGTCTGGGTTTCCTCATGCAGGATGCGTAACCAGCAGAGAGTCTAAGGGATGGGCATCTCTATGACCGAACCAAGCTGGTCGCCTGAGCAAAGGGCTGGCGGTTCCCCCTCAGACGCCATGGGGTAGCTGTAGCCTTGGAAGAATGTGAGCTTTGGAACTGCTCCTGGCTCTTTGTGTGCTGCTCCTGATAGAGGAATTCCCTTCCTGACCCCCAGCAGGAGTTGGGTTTAGGCCTGTGCACAGCCAGACAGCTTCCTATGCTAGCCAAAACAGGATTCTTGAAATCTTTCACCTTGGCATCAGGTCATGAGCTGACATCTCAGAAAAAAATCTGTTTTAAAGTACTATCCTTAGTAGCAAAGCTCATAGCTTTAAACAGATTATCCTGTTTCAGCTACAAGAGAGCAATGGGGAAAATTTAGTAACTGTTAGATGAGCATTTGAATGAAGAGAGGCAAAGCAGCCCAAGGATTTCAACATGAGCTGAAATCAGACATAAGCTTTCAGGTGCCAGCAAAAAGCCTTCAGAGAAATGAGTAACAGTACAACACAGAAAGCCAGGGAGGTGGGCAGCAAGTCAGCCATAAGCTGATGAGACGTTGCTCCTTCAGATAGCTCCAAGGTTGACTTGTATGTGAAGATTTAGCTCAAACACTCACTCACCTACATGACTCTAGGATGCACCAAGACACTGACCTCTCAAAAGGTCAAATTCTTAATAAGCATCAGAGTGAAGAAAACACAAGAAACAGCCTGTTTCTCAAATTCCAGGCAGGACAAATCCAGCTCCATCAGCAGTGAAGCAGTGTCTGATGGTGCCAAATTCAGCCCTGCTTGGAGATTCTGCTGCTGGACTGAATTTGACCTGAGCAGTTCAAAGACACTTGTTTAGGTTCTTCCCCACCACACACCAAAGCTGATAATATTTTTCCACCTTTTAGTCTGTTCATTCACAGCAGCAGCAAAGGCATCGTGATCCCCCATAGCTTACTAGGTTGGATAAGGAAGTATTTTCTGAAGCAGGTTAAAATAAGAATAAAATCCTTCTTTCCTGTATTTTCACTGCATCTGCTATACTTTCACACGCTGAACCAGTAGGCAATTTGTTAAAAATGCAAGACTTGATGAATCAGCAGAAGCACTGATGATATATCTGGATGATTGGGCAGTGAGGTGGATCGTGAACTGGCTGCAGGATAGAAGCCAGACAGTAATGGTCAATGGGACAGTCTAGTTGGAGGCCTGTATCTAGTGAAGTCCGTATTAGAACCAGTACTATTCGATATAGTAATTAACTACTTGGATGAGGGATTAGAGAGCACTGCCAGCAAGTTGGCTGATGACACAAAGCTGGGAGGAGTGGCCAACATACCAGCAGGCTGTGCTGCCATTCTGCAGGACCTAGACAGGCTGGAGAGCTGGGTGAGGAGAAATTTAATGAACTATAACAAGGGCAAGTATAGCGTCTGGCGTCTGGGCAAGAACAACCCCAGGTACCAGTACAGGTTGGGGACTGACTTGCTGGAGAGCAGGGTAGGAGAAAGGGACCTGGGGGTCCCAGTGGACAGCAGGATGACCATGAGCCAGCAATGGGCCGTTGTGGCCAAGAAGGCAAACGGCATCCTGGAGTGGATCAGAGGAGAGGTGGTTAGCAGATTGAGAGACATTCTACTTCTTCTCTACTCTGCCCTGGTGAGACCACATTTGGAATATTGTGTCCAGTTCTGGGCCCCTCAGTTCAAGAGTGACATGGAACTGCTTGAGAGAGTCCAGTGCAGACCGCTAAAGATGATAAATGGAGTGGAGCATCTCCCTTATGAGGAAAGGCTGAGGGAATCTGGGTCTCTTTAGCTTGGAGAAGAGGAGACTGAGGGGTGACCCCATTAATGATTATAAATATGTGAAGGGTGGGCATCAGGAGCATAGAGCCAGGCTCTTCTCAGGGTGTAAGCTGGAACATAGGAGGTTCTACATAATTATGAGAAGGAACTTCTTCATGCAGAGGGTGACAGAGCACTGGAAGGGGCTGCACAGGGAGGTTGTGGAGTGTCCTTCTCTGGAGATGTTTAAAACCTGCCTGGACATCTTCCCGTGCAACTTGGTCTAGGTGATCCTGCTCTGGCATGGGGATTGAACTAGATGATCTTTCAAAGTCCTTTCCAATCCCTAATGTTCTGTGATTCTGTGATATGCAACACATATGAAGTGAGGCTAAATTTACATAAATTCCTCCCTTCCATCTGCCCTATGGCCTCTCATGTCTGTCACCTACTCCCTCTGCTTCAAAACATCACCTCTCCCCCTGCATCTGACTTTGGAGGTGTTGACGTTTTGTACTTCTAGGAGGTTCAGTTTATTCAAGCGAAAGAACAACCAAACAACAAAGCTACATGTCAGCGTGTGCTCATTACTTCAGGGAGGGCAAACACCTTTAAGCAAAGAGGTTTCTTCTGTATTCCTGCAGAGTTGGGTGGACCACAGCACTGCAGCATCACGCCACCAGCTCAAAGCCTCTATCTCCCACTGTGGGAACGGCTTAGAGCTTTACTGAGTACCTATAGCCTAGAATAGGATAACTGCATTCCTGGCAATAGCTGAGGAGCTCTTAAGTAAACAGTCTTAGGGAAAAGCTGATGAAAGGAGACAGCAAACACCCATTTTAAAACTCTGGGCAGTGCTGTTCATGTTCTTGACATGCTGCAGCAATTCCTTTTCTGCTCACTTCCTATTACATCTTCCACAGCTCTACGTTGAATTTCGCTGGTTATATCAGGATCATAGAAGCAGTAATGGGTATTTATCTGTAGGATGGTGTCAAAGTCAGAAAACGCTTCTGTAGAAGCATGCACTACCTTCCCATTAACTTCAGCAGAACTGAAATCATGCTGACATGAGGCCACATTTGATGTCTCACTCTGGTTCTAACTAGTGCAAGTACTTCTGTAATTGTATACAGGCACATACACAGCTGCCAAAGTAAATGTAGGTGGGAAATAAATTACCTGTGAGACTCTTAGAGTTAATACAAATTGTTGGCTAACAGTAATTTTTCTCTCAGCGGTTGTAGACACTTTAGGAACTTACATACGTGGTCCTTAAGCGAAAACCAGAATGAGAAGACATTAGAGACACAGTACCTTTATATCTTCTGTTGTTAAATGAGTTGAACTCCCTGTGCCCTATGCATTAAATCCCCCTGCATTTTCACATCAAATTACATGGCCAGAGTGGATGAAAAGGAAAGTGACAGCAGCTCAGTACAAACAGTAGAGTGATACTGTGAATCTTCTAGATTTTAAGGTCCGTGCAGGAACTGCCTTTCTAGAGGATTTGAATGCAACTCTAATTCAAATGCAACATTTGCAGTGTGCATTGAGCACCTGTATTTCCGTCTTCAGAAGACAACAGACTGTGGAACCGGCAGAGCCTAGTCCTACGCCTTAGGCAGAGTATACTCAGATGCAATAAAGCATTCTATGTATGTTGTAAAACCAAAATCCCAAACTAACATGAAGGGAGGAGGGCAGGCAGTAATTTTAGGACGAGGCTCAATGCCAAATCCAGTGTATACAATACTGCCCTGTGTGTGTAGTATGAAATGCTTGCAGCATGCACCACACGGCAAATACAGCCAGATATGTGTGCATTTAAATGTCCTGGATTTTCTAATGCTTACAACTAGGAAAAATCAGCTTAAAGTCAGACCAGCATCTTCCCAGAGCAAAGGGAGGATGCAAATGGAGGAAAAGATAAGACATTTAACACATATTTAATAGAAGTCCTAAAGCAGATTTCCTATTTGGAAAAAAGCCCCAAACAAGCAATGTGAAAGGACAGAGAAAGGAGGAAACACCGTTCCATCTAGAGAAAGTCAAGATTCAGCCTGAGTGACCCAAGAGTAACAGAAAGAAGAGCCTGATCTTTGGCAAACAAGCCTTGGGGGGCTGGAAGAGAAGTCAGCTGCAGTAAGCCAAGACAAGAGGCAGTGTCTCTAGAAATACAGCTTATGATTTTCTTATGTATAAGTTAAAAGCAGTACAGTCAATGACCTATTATTTATTCCATGAATATAATGGCCAAACATAATTCTGACCTTTACATTCTGTCTGGTAATAAAACAATTTCTCAGGCATCGGACAGTTACTGGGAGCCTTTGGAATTAACATTCATTAAACAGTCAGAGGACAAATATGCTCAGGTACAACCTAACTAGTTCTGTAAAACTGGAGATATGCTTTATGTTCTCCTGAAAGCAGCTGATTTAGGGACTGGTGGGACAACACGAACTTCTTCAGGTCTCTTTAGTGCCTGAGAAACCAGCGCTGGAAGGCAAAGAGCATGAGTGTGAAATCAGCTGTTGACCCTGAAAACATTGTCTCATTCCATCATTCAGAAATTAATATGGTTAAACTAAGTGTCCTGGGAAGAAACAAGTCATTTGAAGGAGATGGTATAAGGTGGATAGTTTGGGCCTCAAGACTTCGGGTTGGTTTTTGTAAGGCATCTTGCGAAATCACCCATTTTTGTGACTGCACACGCAACAGACCTAGTGCATTACTGCACTAGGTTGGGAAGTGCTTCAGAGACCTAAGTCTACTCAACAGTCATTATTTGCATCTTAATTGCAAACAAACTGCTCTGGGACAAGATAAACAATTCTTTGCCAAATGTAATCAACCTTCACATTCTGATGATGGCAAAATTTCATTTTTAAGCAATTTTCATGGTCTTCAAACACAAGCATTTGTAATGATTTTATTATCAAGAACAACACTTGAATACATAAATTAGAATTAATTAGTTAAGCCCAGGATCTTGCCTAGCAGCATTTCCTGTTCAGTGATGCAGAGCAGCGTGGGCTGATCAGTGTTGGAATGCCTGAAAGCTTTAACTGTATCGCACGTGAACACAACAGGATTTTATGTTCATGGTACTGACTTAAGCCCCATTCTGCTTTAATGAAGTAAGTTTTTTTAAGTGATCCACAGACAAAAAGTCATCACCTTTAATTCTTTGGTGTTTATGGGAATCCCTTTATTGATAAGCATAAACCCCAATACTTCTGCAGCAAGTCTCATAGCTAATAAAGGTCAGCAACAGTTGGGCTGGTTTGGAAATCAGTGCTGCTCTCCTTCTGGCAGCAGTTAAGGCAACCATTTTCCCTCAAGCAGTGAGCCTAGTTCTCATTAAAAGTCTGATTTTGATATCACTTATCAGCAATACCTGGAAAAACCCCACTGATGTTAATAACGTTACAGCAGGGTAAAATCGGGCTAGGTGAAAAGAAAGACTCAGGTCCACAGGCAAGTTTTGTGTCTATTTATATCAGATACAAGCTGGGCCTGCCCAATCTAACTGTCACGTGTATTCATGAAAAGTAAGTTTGTACAATACCAAATAAACTTGAAAGAGCATCCACTGAAATATTTTTGGCTGCTTCTGATCTTGTTATCCTTTATTTGCCCAGTGAACGCAAATCACTTTAAACTGGAAATACTTTTATTCTCTTCCTTCAATTCTGACAGGTGTGTAGCAGCCTTAAGAAGACTAGGAAAAATCTGGGGGCTATACCATACACCTATAAGAAAAAGCACGAATCTACCGTTCTCACATTGCACTCTAAAGGAACCCAGCGCTGCTCCACTGTGGAAATCAAACAGTGGGCCACTTAATCAGCGCTTAATATGGTCATAGGCTTCTGAAGTGAAGCTACGTTATTTGTGGTCAGGTTTTTGCAGAAGGAAGTAAACTCAAGTCATAGAATCATAACGGATTGGAACGGACCTCAAAAGATCATCTAGTCCAATCTGCCTCTACAGTCTCTACAGACTCCTTCACTTTAGATATAAAGTGTCTTTAAAAAAAACCCCAAACACCAGAATAACCCAAGCAATACTCAGGTATTTGAAAATTGACACTATTTTTGAGTTCTTACGTTGAAGCACTTTGTGTCTGACTTACAGATACCAGAGTTCATCAAGTGTTGCAGCCATCCAGGATTTCAGAAACAAAACCAAAACAAAAAGACTGAAACAAATCAAATTCAAGTCACATCTCGAGTCAGGGTCTGACAAATTAAGGAAAATGCTAAGAAATTCAGAAGGAACTTATGTCGTTTTCATCTTTCTGTTTTCATTCCTGGGGCTTTTCTTCCAAGAGGTAACTCATTAAAATCATGTTCTAGATTTCATACATGCTGGAAGAACTTAAGTCATCTTTGCCATCCTTTCTGTAACACTAATAATTTTGGAAGTCAGTCCCAGTCTGGTCAACTCTTCCTCAGTGAAAGCCCTTCTACATCTCTGATCAACCCTGCTGACCTTTGGTGGACCTTTGCCAGGACATCCCTTTTTGCAGAACATTTATGAATAATCTGAGCAGAAGAGATTTCAGCACAGACTCCTCCAGGACTTCACTGGTAAATTCCTGCCATTCACCTCAAGTCTTTGTTTCTTATCTATTAATTACTGATATAATCATGCGATGATCTTCCCTCTTGCATCACAACTGCTCCTAAACCATTGCTCCTTACACAAACAACTGTGTTCCTATCACAACATCTCCTAAAAAGCCTTTGGCAAGGGCTACATGAGAAACATACCAAAATCCCCATAGAGAATATCAACCAAACCTTGCCACCTATGCATCTGTTGATCCCTTCAGAGATTTACAAACCCAGATGTTTACAGACGCTTTTAAAGAAGCCATGTGGATTCTTCCTCAGTGCATTTTATTCTCCAAGCACTAACTAGAGAGTCTTTGCTGATGTCGTAAGTCTGTAGAGCTCCCCACATACCCTCTAAGTATTCTTAAGGTGGACATCTATCTTCCACTTTGTAGTCTTCAGATACTGATAAAGTTTTAAGAGCTGTAGGGAAATTCAAGCATCATCACTTAGGTGAATACCATCATGTCTGTAGGACCTACTGTATCATCACTTCTGCAGTAGCCTCAATGTTGGACATCTTATCTCCTGAGTGTACTTGAAATTGCTCTATAGTGTTCTCATCTGTTTCCTCTACAGCGAATACAATGCAAATACTTAATTTGGCTTCTCTGCAATGGAGTGTCCATCATCTCCAGCTGCTCTTTTATAAACTGTGATCATAAAGTGAGCTTACAGACCCTCTGGTCAGGATTTTGCTCTTAGTAAGTTTGAAGAATTTAGTACTAGTTTTGAGTCTTTCAGTGTGGTCCCTTCATTTTGCGTCTATTTTTCTATCTCCTCTGCCAGAGGTTAGGAACCTTTCTATTTTGATCCTCTGGATATGTTTCAGTGTTTTTGAACACTGTGTTCCCATCACTTCACAACTTAATTTGTCCAGTTCTGGTCTCCCCAACTCAAAAGGGATACAGAATTGAGAGAGTCCAACTCAGAGCTATGAGGATGAGTGGGGGTCTGGAAAACTGCCTTACGAACACAGATAGAGAAAACTTGGACATTTTAGTTTGGACCAAAGAGGACTATGAGGGGATTTAATCACTATCTATAAATCCATGAGGGCTGGGTGCCAAGAAGAAAGGAATCCTCTCTTTTCAATGGCGTCAGACAGGACAAAGGGTAACAGATGCAAGCTGGAACACAGGAAGTTTCACTTCAATATGGGGAAAAACTTCTTTACAGTAAGCGATATTAAACTATGTAAACTGTGAAATTTACTTCCCTGATTACCCTTACCTGCTCCCTTTGACCATTTTCTCAGCCATTATTAAAAGGTGGTACATACTAGTGATTCTGGTGTGGTATCATTCAGCCTCTCCACAACCTCTGTAAACGTTCAATTCTCTTGAAAGTCCTTTTTAATGTCCTTTCATCAATCTTTCCATATGCACATATTTATAGGAACTGAGCACAACTGTGACAGGTGTTAGGACTTTTTGTCTCCATAGGAACACCAACTCTAAAATAGTCACTGGCATGAGCAGCACTATGCAAAATTTTCAGCCAGAATTGTCAGCTAATACCAAATCAAGAGCAGTATTTTCTTTTGTGGCATACCTTGATCAGCTGCAGCAGGAAACAATCACTGAGTGTGTCCCCTTGTCTAATATTTGCTCAGGGGTGAAAGAGTGTGAAGCAACCTTACTGCTGTCTACAGCTACCTGAAAGGAGTTTGTGGGGAAGAGGGGGTTGGTGTCTTCTCAGAAGAAACACGTGATAGAATGACAAGAAGTGGCTTCAAGTTGCGCCACGGGAAGTTTAGGTAAGACATTAGGAAAAACTTCTTCATTGAAATGGTCATCAGGCCTTGAAACAAGCTGCCCAGGGAAGAAGTTGAATCGCCCTCCTTGAATGTGTGTAAAAGTCATGTAGACATGGTTTAGCAGTGGACTTGGTGGTTGGACTTAATGATCTTGAAGGTCTTTTCCAACCTAGATGACTCTCTGATTCTATGTGACTGGATTTTCCACATATGAGAGCATTTTCTGTCCCTATGACTTCTGCATATGCAGTTAGGGCCATATTCTTCCTACTTAGACAGGAAATGTCAATCCAGGTTGCACAGAATCCCTGACAACTCCTGCTGCCTAACCTGACCTTTTAACTATTGGGATACTTTTAGAAATGAGCTCAAGCGCTACAAATTCCAGTCAAACTTGCACCTTATCGTGAACTAAGCCTTTACAGGTGGCACCTAAATCTTGGCAGTACAGCTGTTCTGCTCTCTCATCTCTAAAATAAGCCACTGATAGGTCTTCTTGATGGCCTTTAAAGAAACAAAGAAATCACCCATATACAAATCTTCCTAAAACAAGAGTAATTTTAAAAGTCTGAAAATCTGTTGCAAAAAGCAGATCAATTTTTGGGTGGAATTGATATTGGTAATCATTTTAATGTGGTGCCTGCGAGAGAAGAGACTGCAGCAGCTATCTGTCTGCCTGGCTTTCACATAAACAAAATAATGTCAGGAGATCTTGTGCTCAGAATTTTTTGTTCACATCCCTGCAGCACTATACTGAACACACAGCCTCTCATATTGAGCAGTGACCCAAATATTTCTAGTGGAAAACAGGTTAGTCCCCACCTTCAAGTTCTAAATGAAATGATCTGTGCATGAAAACAAGTCAAAGCACTTCTTGTTATCCAAGAGTGCGAAGACCTAGCTAGCACAATGTCCTGATCCTCATACTTTTGAGATGCTGTATGGAAGTGCAGGTTCTTAAATTTGAGAGCTCTGTGCTACAGGATTAAAAAGGAGAAACGAAACAGTTCTCCTTGGAACAGATTAAAAAGAAGCCTTCTGCAAAAGGTGTAGTCTAATTAGGTTGTCCCTTTAAAAAAAAAAACATTCCAGAGCATTACAGTCCTACATGTTACATCCCTAGAGCAGCAATGATAGCTTGAAATGAGTCCTCAACCCCTTAATCTCCTTGCTTCAAGAGCAGTGTAGGAGAAAGGGATCTGGGGGTCCTGGTGGACAGCAGGATGACCATGAGCCAGCAATGTGGCCTTATGGCCAAGAAGGCAAAAGGAGAGGTAGTTAGCAGATTGAGACACATTCTACTTCTCTACTCTGCCCTGGCGAGACCACATTTGGAGTATTGTGTCCAGTTCTGGGCCCCTCAGTTCAAGAAGGACACAGAACTGCTGGAGAGAGTCCA
>JAOXOE010000231.1:39226-119094 GCA_028565055.1 Phoeniculus purpureus
AGGTAGTTGTAGAGAGTGATGAGGTCTCCTCTCAGCCTCCTCTTCTTCAAACTAAAGAGCCCCAGCTCTTTCAGTTTCTCCTCATAAGACTTGTTTTACAGTCTCTTTACCAGCTTAGTTGCCCTCTTCTGCACCTGCTCCAGCACCTCCACATCTCTCTTGTACTGAGGTGCCCAAAACTGGACACAACACTCAAGATGTGACCTCACTGGTGCCAAATATAGAGGGACAATAACCCCCCTACTCCTGCTGGCCAGGATGCCATTTGTCTTCTTGGCCGCACTGCTGGGTCATATTCATCTTCCTGTCAATTAAACCCCCCTCAGGTCCTTCTCTGCCACACAGCTCTCCAGCCACATCTCCCTAAGCCTATAGCATTGATGGAGAAGATCATCTTGAGTGTCATGATGTGGCATTTACAGGACAACGTGATCAGGACTGATCAGGGTCCAATTGGCTTGACTAACTTGATCTATGACGAAGTGGCCTGCTTTAGTTAATGAAGAAAAGATTAGAGGTGGTGTCTACCTCATCTTTAATAAATCCTCTGACATTGTTTCTCTCCTAGAGAAACAGCTGCTCATGGCTTGGATGAGTGTACCCTTTCACATGATGAAAGAAACTAGCTAGCTACAGGGCCATGCCCAAAAGTGGTGGTGAATATAGTTAAATCTGGTTGGTGGCTAGTCACAAGCGGTGTTCCCAAGGCTCAGTATTGAAGCCACCCCTGTTTATTAACTTTATCAGTATCTGAATGAGAGGATGGAGTGCACGGTCAGCAGGTTTACAGACAACTTCAAAGGAGGTGAGTGTGTTGATCTACTTGATGGTACGAAGGCTCTGCAGAGAGATCTGGATAGGCTGAACTGATGGCCCAAAATCAATTCAATGAGCTTCAACAAGGCCGAACGCAGAGTCCTGCAACTTCTGTCATAATAAAGCCTTGCAACACTACAGCTTGGGGAAGAATGGCTGGCAAGCTACTTGAAAGAAAGGGCCGTGGGAGCACTGACTGATCTTCAGCTACATATGAGCCAGCAGTGTGCTCAGATGGCCAAGAAAGCCAATGGCATCCTGACTTGTATTGGCAATAGTGTGGCAAACAAGAGTAGGGATTATCACCCCATACTTGGCACTTGTGAGGTCACACCTTGAGTACTGGGTTCAATTTTGAATATTTCAATACAAGAATGACATTGATATACTGGATTCCTGTCCAGAGAAAGGCAACAGAGCTGCTGAAGTGTCTAGAGCACAAGTCTTACATGGCATAACTATAACAGGTTATTTAGCATGGAAAGGAGGCAGCTGAGAAGAAATGTTACTGCTGTCTTCAACTACCTGAAAGATTGCAGCAAGGTAGGTATTGGTCTTTTCCCGCAAGAAACAAGCAATAGGCAACAATAAGCTGCCTCAAGTTGTGCTTGGGATGTTTATTTTGGATGTTAGGAAGCATTTATTTACAGAAAGGGTTGTAAAGCCATGGAACTGGCTATCCAGTGGTGCTGGAGTCACCACTCCCAGAGGTATTTAAAAGATGTGTAGATGTTATGCTTACAGAGATGGCTTAGTGGTAGACTTGGCAGCGTTAGGTTCATAGTTGGCCTGTATAATCTTGAAAGTCTTTTTCAACCTAAACAGTTCTGCAGTGTAAGCTGTTTGCTTTCCTGTGAAGGCAGACTGTCTCATCTCTGGTTCACGCCATCAATAAGCAAAACAAACACTTGGGCATGGAACCAAATAGAAGCACAAGAGTATTCTTCAGTGGCAGAACTAACACTATCAAGTACTTATGTATGCCTCTGTCCTTAAATTTGGGTAGAGCAGGATGAGACTTCTGTGCATTAAGAGGCCTACTAAACTATTAGTCCTTTTTAGGACCTCCTAGACTTTGGATAGATTTGAAAACTAACAATAATACTCAAACAAAACACCAGCACGAGGTCACAGGTCTCCTATGAAATACACTTATTCTTAAAGCAATAACTGAAAACCTTGATCTTGTGCTCAAACTTTTTCCCTTTGAGTGGAGCTTTGTAACAGCTGAACTAGTTACACAGGGTACTGCTCAGAGGCATTACCTCTTTCCTTCTTTACCCAGTTTTTCTGGGTTGAGCTGTGCTTCTCAGTGGTCTGAGACCTAATTGAGTACTTAAATCATGATGTAACTTTACAACATAGAACATTAGCATTCTGTCAGTTTAACTTGGTATACAGTAAGAAAGGATGTAGTAAGATGACCATGCAGCTTCACTGGCAGCAAGGATTCCTTCAGTGTTTCTTCTCTTATGCTGCCAACCCCAGTCAAACAAGACATCATGCCTGAACAGTCCTGCTTCCTCTCTAACTCACTCCCTGAAAAAAAAGTTAGTTAAATATGGCTTTTTTACTTTTCCACTTCCCACTTTATGTTGTCTTCTGCCAAATCAGAGTTGGGGTGCTTTGGGAAGGCGGCATGCAACTCTAGAACATATTCAAGAAGGTGTCTATGAATGCGCTGCCAACATCATAGGATAAGAGAACAAATAGAGTCTTCTTCCTCCTGAGGCTTCAGTAAGCTTATAGAAATCAGAGGAGGCCCAGTGCCAGCACAAAATAAACATCTGGGCATACCATCATCCTCTAAAAACTTGTACAAGGATTAGGGTCAGACCTCCAAAAAATCTTCTACAAACAACTGTGCGTTAGTTTTCCTTTAGAGCAGTAATTACAATATAGCTTGCTGCTTGCCCTCATTTGCATGCCAGAAACAGCTAACTAAAACTAATTACTAGTAGAGAGTGCTGCTAACATATACAAGTAAATCTTGAAGTAATATTTAAGACATGCCACACTTAAACCTCTCTTGGTTGAACAGATTGCCCTATAGAAATGTGTTGGTGCCAGCTCAGGACATTTTTGCTTGGCTGCTCACCAGGTTCAGCCCAATCCCACCAGCCAACCAGAGTGTTTTCAGGTAAGCAGTTTTCTCCACTCTCCACCCATGCCATTTGAATTGGATGTAAACCAACAGCCACAGGGATGCCAACGCAAGTTAATTCATCCACCCACCAACCTAAAAGTTACACAAGTGTCAGATGCAACAACAGGGAGGAGCAGAAACATTCAGCTGGGGGCAAGTGGAAAGGACCTGCAAGGAAACCCTAATGTCATTTTTAGTATTACAGCAATTTTAATTTAAAATAGTATGTCACCCAGCCTTGATAAGATGTTCAGAAATCGAAGAAAGCAGACAAGTCTAAAAATAAGGAAAATGTGGGTAAGAGCTACTTGCCTACTTTATAGTACAGATCTCTTGTAGGTCAGCCAGCAGCAGAACAGTCATAGGATTGTTCATGCTCACAAAAATAATTGAAACAACACAAAAAATTCTACAGTTTGTATACTAGAAGTTTATGTTGAAAAGCATGGTTCTGTTTAGTGCTTCATCACACAGCAGCTGAGGGGAGAAGACTCAAACATTTCATTTCCTTTCAATGCATATTTCTTCTGGACTACGCATACCTCACAGACAAAAAGAGGACCTCAGAATACAATGCACTGAAATCAGTTGCTAGTGGAGAGGAAGAGAAATTACTTTTAAAAAAACAAAGCAAAAAAGACAGCCAATGAACCTTAAAACAAGCTCCAAAGTAGGAAGAGTCAAAGCTTTTTCCACAAAACATCCCAGGCTGAACTAAAGGTCTTGTAAGAAAACTGAGTGACAGACAGCCTATGTTGTGACAGCTAGTTATTTAAAAGGCAGATGTTCTCAAAAACTGAACACCATTTCCATTTTTGGGGAGCGGTATTTCAATCAGCGGCCAGTAATGAAGGCAAAGGAAATCACAAAATGCAATACAGTAGAAATCCTATGTAGTGTTATTTGACATTTGTAATTTGAATCTTCATATACAGCTGCAAATCTTTAAGAAGCATCTAAGATGTTACTATAGATCACATTTAGCAGACACAACCCATAACTTGCTACAGCCTTTATTTTGAAAAGGGAGAGATGAGGAGACTTTAAGCTTTTTTCAAACATGATTCAGAATGTTAAGTAAAAAGAAAGTAAAACCCAAAACTATCCTTCAGGAAGAAAGAGCAAACACCAGACCTCAACTAAAAACCAAAGACTCCCCTTTTTTTAGATCTATGAAGTCTTTACCTAGTCCCCTCCCTGTTCCCATACCTGCGTAGAAAGAGACACAGGCTTCTATACAACAGGCTGTAGTTAAACCAGAAGTAATGGAAACCCTTTTCCCTTTTACTGTCCAAATCCCACGTAGTTTTCATTTTAGCTTGTCAAACTGTAATGTGCTTAACAAACCATTTGCCTGCAGCACAGCCATTACTGGATCACAGTAAGCACTAAAAAGAACACACTATTTTTCCCTGTAGTCTATCTGCAGGCTGCCATCAAACTAGTAATTCATTCTTCACTTCTGCTTTCCCACACCTCCCAGCCTACTGGTAACTATAAAGCAGTCAGCACCACAAAATAAATTGGATCAGCCTGCTGATCAAACCAGAGGACTACCCCACAGAAAAAGCTAGCTTGCTGATCTGAGTCACCACATAGCCACATGCTCACTAAAGGCAGATTAGAATGGCAGAAATGTTTAGAAGGGTGTAGGAGTAAGAGAGGATTTGTACTCTCTCTCTAACATCAAATCAAGAGCCACAGAGGCACAGAAATATAAATGCTTTTTGATAAGGACTCCTTGCAACAAGTATTACACAACTTCAGAGAACTGCATCCAGCACAATTTGTGTTTGACTTATGAAGGCATCTACAGTGGATGGCAGAGCTTTTAGTACAGGATCAACGCTCCAATGTTCAGTACAAGTCTTTTAAAACACAGCTTCAGAACATTTGTACTATTATTCAATTTGAGGTTCTTATACAAATCTCTATAAATCTAAAGAATTACAACAGCCCACCTCTACCACAAAGCACAAGTCTAAATGACAGCATAATTAGCTAAACCTTAGGTAAAGGGCTTCCTATGGACCTCATGTTGCTCCTTGTGGTTCCCTTTGACTCAAAAAAGATCCCTTTCATGACAACACATCAACATTTTCCAGCTTATCCCTAAAGGTTTGCACAATAGTAAGCTGCCAGTACAGAACTGCACTAATGACTAAGCAGGAACATTACAAATCAAATCAGATGCCAATATTATTCTTATTTTTCAGTGGATGACAGGCCATTTTTTATTTAAATTAACTCAGCTGCATGTGTTTCCAGAGTATAAAGCAGCATACCACTCAAGTTGAATGTCTACTCAAACACCAATTCACACACTTTTGAACAGTCTCAGGCCCTATTACCCCCCACTCGGCTAATAAAAGCCAAGCAGTAAACACTGTCTGGAGTACACAGTTATTAGCAAGAGAGTATCACTGCCCTTACACTACAGATGCTTTGGAACACTTAAGAAATGTCCTGTCATGAATATCTGTCCCCTCACCTACACATTCAGAATTGAAGTTATTAAAAACTTTAGAATAGTTATATTAAAATTACACTTTTGCACTAAACATCATATTTGACAACATTTCAAACAGGCATTTTATGTTTCCAACAAATACAAGCTTAGAAAAACTAACTTCATATTTCGCCATTTCTGTAAAACAAACTCAACCAAGCAAAACACTTAACACTTCAAAGATCCTCAAAAAAATAGTTTACCTTCCTCACCACTACATAATCTACATAAAACAATCTGTGTGGAAATGCCATTACACAACGTATGTATCATCTCTTAAAAATGCTTAAAGGAAGTGTAATTTTTAAACATCTCAGTATTTAAAAAAATTAACAGATATAACCTTTGACACTGTATTTCAACCATCCACTTTATCAACTCATACTGCACAGTCAGTGTAGCAGGAAGGGAAAAAAACCCTAGAGACTGCTGCCTGGAAGTTGCGTCTACTCCCCCTCTCCCCTAGGCCATCAGACAGCTGAGCAAAGGAAGACAAAGAATTTCTCAATTTCTGGTTACTACTCCTGTTATTAACATCCAACAGATCAAAATGTACGTTGTCATGAAAGTTTTGTACCCTTTTTGAACCCAGAATCTTATTTTAGCAAAGCTTGCTGGAAAGACACATTATGATTTAAGCTAAAAAACTGTTTCAGTAGAAAATGCTTAGGATCTCTCCTCAGCAATTGAACTGTAATTAGACCAAAGTCTGATTTTCAGCAGCTTGATAATAAGGAGCACATATGACTAGATAAACATTTTTCTTCATGAAAAAGTATGAAGTGTAGCACATTAACTGTTATTAAAGCAAAGCAGCAGGCACCTGGGAGGTCATTATGGCACAGGCATATTAAACCAAGACCCCAAGCCAAGCACTTAATGAAAATAGAACACTTGAAAACAATAAAAAATGCGTATTTAACTTTATTTACAAATTCCTCCTCATAGACTGTGGTGCTGACAAAGAAAAAAAGGCCAAAGTGAGGAAAAAATTCCCAGAACGAAAAACGAGAAATGGTCTTTGGTTTACCAAAACCAATGAAACTAGTTACATAATTAGCATGACACAGAGCAGTTACCAAATTTCTCAAATTAATTTTTTGAAGTAACTTTTTTGCCACTCACCCATCTTAGATGTTCCATATCTTTATGAAAACATGGTTCAAGTAAAGCCTCAGCTTCATTTAACTTCTTTGAAATCATGATTTCCTGATAAAAGCTGACAATTATATTATTCCTCCTGCAACATACAGCGTCTTCAGCTTCCGCTGAAACACAGAGCTGAATAAATCTTTTGCAATCCAATTGCTCCACAAGCCCCACTAACCAACCGATTTTACGTCCACCTTAGATACTCTAAATCTTAGTCTTTTATCTTCCCTTTCCACACAAACCACTCAAACAGATGTGGTTTGTTTTCAAAGCCCACTGGTCAGGTCTATTGCACCATCTTCCCTCCTCTAAATGAAAGCATACCATCCAGTATGCTGCAATTCATATCTTTTAAATTTACATTACTGAAGGCTTTAATGTAGGCTTTGGTTCACAGATTTACTTACAGAATATTTTTGGTTGGAAGAGACCTTCAAAATCATAAAGCCCAACCTTTGGCCCAGTACTGCCATGTTCCTTGCATTCTGTTAACTCTTTCATGTTCAGAGCCATTACTTCCACCATGTCACCCTAGAGTATGCAATCTGTCTTATCCTCCTGACTCACACTATGAAAAAAACCATCCTTCCTTACCTGCTACCGTTTTCTCCCATATTACTATCACTCTGACTTCCAATTCTGCACTGTTTCTCTTTACCTAGTTATTAATCCAGAATTAATACAGAAACTCATTCAACTACAACCTTACTAGAAATAACCCCAAAATTAACAATGGCTTTCTGTCTTCCCTCAGGATTGTGCAAAATTAACACACTTAGAATCACAGAATTATTCAGGTTGAAAAAGACCCTTGGGGTCATCAAGTCCAACCATCAAACCTATACTCTACAAGTTCACCCTGAAAACAGATCCCAAATACCACATCTAAGCATCTTTTAAACTCATCTAGGGATGGTAATTCAATCCTGGGCAGCCCATTCCAGTGCCTGACCACTCTCTCCGTGAAGAATTTTTTCCTGATGCCCACTCTAAACCTACCTTGTTGAAGCTTGAAGCCATTCCCTCTGGTTCTGTTGCTAGTTACCTGTGAGAAGAGACCAGCACCAACATCTCTACAATGATCTTCCAGATAATTGTAGAGAGAGATGAGGATTCCCTTGAGCCTCCTCTTCCTCAAACTAAACAGCCCCAACTCTCTATCTCTCCTCATAAGATTTATACTCCAGGCCTTTCACCAGCTTCGTTGCCCTCCTCTGCACTCACTCAAGTACCTCAATGTCTTCCTTGCACTGAGGTGCACAAAACTGGACACAGTATCAAGGTGCAGCCTCACCTGTGCTCAGTACAGGGGGACAATCACTTCCCTACTCCTGTTGGACACAGTTTCTAATACAGGCCAGGATGCCACAGCCTTCTTGGTTACCTTTTACCTCGTCAGGTAAATGTCTACTAATTTTAATATAAGCAATAGACAACTTAGATCCATCATACAACCTCATTCTCAGATAGCAGGTGGGGTATCATCTTTAACAAAATCACAGAACATAGATTGGAAAGCACCTCTAGAGATCAGCTACTCCAATAACAGAATTAACTAGAGCAGCTTGCTCAGATGAAGCCAGTCAGTCTTACTAGCTGAACAGAGCCTTCCTAATCTCTCTGGAAAGTCTGTTCCAGTGAGAGAATCACCCAATCACCACACTACCATGTCACTGCCGCCCTATCACACAAAAACCACACCATCAAATGTTAGGAATTGGAAGGGACCTCCAGGGATCATCTAGTACAACCCCCCTTGCCAAAGCAGGATCATCCAGGGCAGGTCACACAGGAACACAGGTAGGTTTTAAAAATTTCCAAAGACAGAACCTCCACAATGTCTCTAGGCAGCCTGTTCCAATACTCCATCACCCTCACAGTAAAAAAGTTACTCCTCATGCTGAGGTGGAGCTTCCTACGCCCTAACTTATACTCATTATTCCTTGTCCTATTACTGGGCACCACCAAAAACGGATGGCTCCTCCCTTCGCACATCCACCACTCAGGTATTTATAGACATTAGTAAGATCCTTTCTCAGCCTTCTCTTTACTGGACTAAACAGTCCCAGTTCTCTCAGCATTTCTTCATAAGAGAGGTGTTCAAGTACCTTCAATTATCCTTGTAGCTCTCTGTAAAGACTCTCTCCAGTAATTACACAGAATCACAGATTCACAGAACATTAGTCCCTGTGTCTCTTGAATTGGGTAGCCCAAACCTGGACACAGTGCTCTAGGTATGGGCTCAGCAGGGCAGAGCAAAAGTGAACAAGAATCTCCCTTGACTTAATGGACATACTCTTCATGACATACCCCACGATACCAGACCTCTCGGCCACAAGGGTATACTGCTGTCCCATGGGCAATTTACTGTTCACACTCTACCAGGACTCCAAAGTCCTTTCCTATGGAGCTGCTTTCCAGCAGGACAACCTCTAAACTGCACTAGTGCATGGTGTTGCTCCTCCCCAGCTGCAGGACTTTACACTTGTCATTTTGGGACTTTCAGAGGTTCACCTTTGCAGAGCTCTGCACATCTCATACAGAAGGCAGCGCTGCTATCCAGTATTAACCACTCCTCCCAGTTTTGTATCATCAGATAACTTGCTGAGGGTGCATGCTGTCCCCCCATCCAAGTCATCGTTGAAGATGTTGAACAGGACTAGGACAAGTATTGATCCACTAGCTACAGGCCTCCAACTGGACTTTGTGCCACTGATCACTAACCTCTGAGCTCTGTTGTTTAGTCAGTTTTCAATCTACCTCACAGTCCAATCATCTAGCCCACCTTTCCTGAGTTTACCTACAAAGATACTACGTGAAACAGTGTCAAAAGCCTTACTGAATTCAAGGCAGGCAACATCCACTGCTCCTCCTTCATCTACCCTTTGGACATACCTTCCTAGAAGGACATCAGATCAGTCAAGCAACATTTTCCTGTAGTGAATCTATGTTGGCTACTCCTAATAACCTTTCCTTCCACACAGTTAGAGATGGCCTCCAGAATGAGTTGCTCCATCACTTTTCCAGGGATGGAGATAAGGCTTACTATCTCTACTTGCGTTGGACTTCCTCCTTGCCCTTTCTGAAGGCAGGAGTGACAATAGTTTTCTTCCACTCCTCAGACACCTCTCCTGTTCTCCACGATTTTTCAAAAATGCTCAGAGAAGCTCACCAACCACCCCAGCACCTCTCAGCACATCTCCTTTTGTTTAAAATGAGTCTTATATTTGAATTTGTTCATGTTCTCTCACCTTGTTGCTAGGCACCACTTAGAAGTGTCTTGCCCTGTCTTCCTCCCATCCTTCCACTCCTCACTCAAAAATAAAAATGCACACATTCATAGGATCCAGCTAAGCCTCCTCCATGCTCAACAGTCCTAAAACTATTATTCCTCATAAGTTACATACTGCAGCACCACTACTATCATTTCTGCAGTCCTCAGCCAGTCTTGCTCCGATATACCCATGTATCTCATGCTGGGGAGCCAAAACTTGTGTAGTGCACTCCAGACACAGCCTTACTAGTGCAATGTAGAGGGAAAGAGTCAACTCCCTCAACCTACCTGCAACTGCAATTGACTTCCTGCTATCATTCAGATTGGACTCTACTACAGTACTGTCACTCACTGAGTAAAATCAACCTATTGAGTTGTATGAATGTAAAACATGCTGCATGTATGTTGTTTCTGTATAATACAGGGTCCATCCTCCATGCACAGACCATTGTAGACAGTGTTACTGAGAAGAACAGGAAGAAAATGTTACCCAAGATCAAAAGGAAGCCTCTGGTAACTCTGGTAAGTCTTCACTTTTCCATGCTTGTCACAGTTTGACATTTGACCGGACTTCTAGCCTGAAGAACTGGAAGACTGCTTTTTGACTTTGAGTCCAAGCTGAGTTTTGCAGCTCCACAAACAGAAGGGGTCTGGAGCTTTTTGGTTTCTGACTCCTCCTTCTACTTTTCTTCACTTTTCATGTCTGTTCAGAGAGGACATGTGCCATTGAGCTAGGCATTGTAGCCATTTTGCTCTGGGAACACAGTGAAAAGAGAGAGTGGTACACCAAGGATCAACAGAAGGAATGTTTCATCTGAATTCCATCGTTCGCTGAAATGGAATGAGTTCTTCCCTTCCTCACCGCTGTATGAATCAGCATTCTGGAAAAGGATGACTGGCATGGAAGCACATGGAACAGGGTCCTGGACTTTAGAATGCCCACTGACACTGAGGGACCTGTGCATGAACTTGAGTGGCATAACATTTCCACAAGAAGCAGGAACACCTGGAAGTCTTCCCTTTGAAGGATTAGGCATTGTAGTTTGGCTCAGTTATGTAAGAACGTGTTATTAATCTCCATATGTCCTCATGTGGGGTATTTATATGGGGTGAATTCTTTATGTGAGATTTGTTTTTAATGTGGAGTGGATTGTCTTGGGATTTTTTTCATGTAATTGAATTAGTTTGGATTTTGCCTGCAATTTACAAGTGGTTTCCAAACCATGCTTGTTTTGTTCTTTGTTTCAGCCTATTATCACATTAACTAAATTCAGTTAATTTTTGCCATGCATTTTAATCCCAACAGTGCTTCTCCAATGCCACAGTTTGCAGTCAAACATTCAAGTCTTTTTTGCTTTTAACTCTTATCAATTTCTTTCTGTAAAACCTTGTATTGATCATGAACTTGCCCAAATCCATTTTCCACATACACAAGATCAAAGACAACAATCTACTGTTACGGTCATCAACAATTTACATCAAGTTTGTCATCAGCTGCTAACCAGAAAAACTATTTACTCTCATATAGACAACCCACATAGAAAAAAGTCTAAGAGGTTCAAGTTACAGATTCAACTAAGGAATGAACACAATTTCAGGAAGTAACACAGCATTCTGTATGTGTTAAGTGTCTTCCAGCCTCATTCTGGAGAGGCTCCAGTACAATCACACCTCTCAGTTTTCTGTCTGCTTACCAACAAGAGGAAAGGGTACCTCTAATCTCAGATCAAGTATTTGCATTATCTCCAAAGACTATCAAAATGTTAATTCACTTATGCCTGGTAGCACTAGACACTCTTGTGAAAAGTCTCTCCCAAGCGTCCCTGTAGGTTCCTTTCAGGTATTAGAAGGCAGATGTTATGATACATCCAGAGTCCTCTCCAGGTAAACAACCTCAGCTCCCTCAGCTTATCCTCATAGCAAAGGTGATCCAGCCCTTGTATTATGCTTGTGGCCCTCCTGTGGGCTCACTTCTATGTCCTTCTTATGTTGGAGACACCAGAACTGAACACAGTATTCCAGGTGGGGTCCAATTTAAACCTCCTCATCACAGCTTGAGGCAGCTTACTGTTGTCCTATTACATATTTCTTCGGAGAAGAGACCAACATCCACCTTGCTACAACCTTTCAGGTAGTTATGGACATCAAGGTCTCCTCTCAGCCTCTTTTTCTTCCAAGCTAAGCAACTTCAGTTTACTCAGATTCTCTTCATAGGCCTTGTGGTCTAGACCCTTCACCAGCTTTCTCTGGATAGGATCCAGCAACTCAGTATCTTTCTTGTATTGAAATACTCAAAACTGAATCCAGTACTTGAGGTATGGCCCCAGTAGTGCCCAGTACAGGGGGACAATCACTTCTTTACTCCTGCTGGCTGCATTACTGTTGATAGGAGTCAGAATGCCATTTGCTTTCTTGGGCACCTAGGCACACTGTTGGCTCATATTCAGCCAGCTGTTGACCAACACCCCCAAATCCTCTTTGACAGGTAAGTTTTCCAACCACTTTTCCTCAAGCCTGTAGTACTGCATGAGGTTGTGACTGAAGAGCAGGACTCTGCACTTGGTCTCATACAATTGGTCTTGACCCATTAATCCAGCCTGTCCAGTTTCCTCTGTAGAGCCTCTGTACTTTCACACAGATCACAGTAAGTGAGAGTGACATCAACCACAACAAAAGTAGTCTTTAGTTTTGCATTTGCTTTTTTCCCCCCACACATACTTTCCCCTCTTCTCACCAGATCTCTGTTCCATTCTTTGTATGCCATTAGAATGGAAGCCAATTAAGAATCATTAAAAGATGTGTTTAATTGAGTGTTAAAATACAAACATTTACTACAGTTTCCTGAGTAACAGTTTAGGCAACACCATAAATCTTTTTTCCTTAGAGATACATCATACACAGTCTTCCCTTTCAGATGTGCTATACATCTTGCTTTAGTTATACTAGTACATTTCAATTTGCTGTACAACTACACAGCTTCAGATGGTTTCAGAGACAGTATATCAGCCAATCTCCAATACTAAATTCTTGCTACTGTATCAGCTGGTGGCTCCACTTTAGATGAAGAGACTATACATGCAAGCAAGTAAGGCTCTCAGTCAAGGTCCTGAGTTGGGTATTAAGAAGAACAACCAGAACAGGTCAAATATCATAGCCTTGTCATGCAGAGTAATATATGCAAACTGTGTTTTATTTAATTACTAGCAAGTCTGGTCAATGTTTATTGGATTTACTGCACTAATTCAGTATTACTGAGAGAGGACCAAACCAAAACCCATTTCATAATCACATACATAAGATAATTTATAAAGACTTACTTATCAGTGTAGCTACTTGCATTTCATTGCTTCAGCTCACTTATTTTAACCCATCCCACTATACCTATTTACAAATCAAAGCCATTTGTAAATACTGCCCTGGAAAAGGGCAGTAAATATATGGCAAAAAACATTTCTATAAATCCTATAAAAATCTATAGATTCTATAAATGCGGTATGAAAGAACAGATATTCTTCCTCCACTGAAACCTTGTACAGAATCTTAACTATCCAAAGTCTATATATTTTAAAACAATTACTGCACAAACCAACACAGTGGAAAAATGCTATCATGACCTTAACCTTGATAACTGCTTGCAGCACTTAAAGATAAAAAGCTTGCTTTCTCGAACAATCCCATTTATCTACCTAACTCACATGTGTTCTAAGTATTTTGCCAAATCAAATATCTAACACACCAGTGAGGAACCACAGGAGAAAGACTGCCTAAGCGACAACAGCTTTGCTGGATATCTTTCAACTTTATCTTAAAATTCCAGTGACACAGATCATCCCTTCTGACTCACCAACTGAGCACAGCCACAGGCAATGCAGATCAAGGACAAAGTAGTCTCTGCCACAACAACTTTCCAAGATGCTAAACCAAGAATACTGTCTATTAAAAAAAACAACAGGAAGACTAACTGGTTTCATCTTTTTTCACTTCTTGTAAACAGGTACTGTGTCATATACAGAAAGCTACTTACAAGTATCACATATTCTAATACTACATCCCCTCACTGACAGCAAAAAGAATTGTTCATTTATAAGTTCATCTATAAAGGGTCTATAAGAAGACCCCTTCATAACTGAGTGGTTTATGAAGTGGTGCTACATGTTGTGCCTGCTGTCCAGGACAAACAGCATGAGATGAGGGCCACTCATCTCACAAGTGAGGGTGTCCAGCCACAGAGGTTTTCAAGCCATGACAGTAGCTATCACCATAGATACATGGTCTTCCCTTTCAGATGTACTATACATTTTGCTTTAGTTATACTAGTACATTTCAATTTGCTGTACAACTACACAGCTTCAGATTGTTGCAGAGACAGTATATCATCCAATCTCCAATACTAAATTCTTCTTACTGTATCAGCTGGTGGCTCCACTTCAGATGAAGAGACTATATATGCAAGCAAGTAAGGCTCTCAGGAGTCCCTTCCCTATAAAAGCACCCCACTAGTCAAAGTAAACACAGTTGTTACCTTCTCCAGCTAATACCCTTCATAGGCATACTGTGCTTAAATGACAAGACCATTCTTTCACTCACCATTTCAGACCACCCCATAACCTTCCTTCCTTGCACAGAACAGCACTTTCAAGCAGTACAGGCTCCAGATTCACCATAGCAGTGCCTTCTTTAGCCATCACCTATATCACAGCTGTTCCAGTTTCTCAGCACCAGCACATATCCCTGGAACAGCTGTTGTAGCTGTTCAACACTTCTTTAACTGCAAGCAAAAGGCAGTTGCACGGTCACACAATGGGGACCAGTGGTCCTGTTTCTAGACTGGACAAGCTACAGTATCTCTGGCAGCTCCTCTGCAGCAACCTGCCAACGCAGCATGCCTAGCAATTTGGTCACTTTAGTGCCCACAGCTGAAGTGGTACCACCAACCCAGGTCCACCTTTTCCAGCTGAACACTAAATGCCCTTGTTATGACTAGCTCATTAATCTTTGACAATCACCTCCTGGACCTGGAACTGACGAGATAGCATTTTAAGAGCCCTACTGGATGAACACTTTTTTCTCAGGGTGTTTCAGATTGGGACACAACCATTTTTCTCCCATCTCCTTCAAAGATTGAAAAGTTTCCAATTCCCACAGATAGTAATTATACTTGCAACACAAATTCCTAACTACAAAACCCAGAACTCCTAAGTTTCACAATACTGCAAATGCCCCCGCTCCATGGCATACCAGGTCCAGCTGCTAACTGCTTTCTCCACCACCTCCTGTCACAGGCAAAACAGTCTTAACTCCAACAATTCTGCTCGCTTTAGATTATTGCCAATTAACAGACAATTCATTACTGATTTGGGTATGCACCCTTTTACCTCCTTCCACTAGTTCAGCTTTAATCAGCAACTTTCCCTCCTCACCTTTCTATCTGAACTGCTTGTTTCCACTGCTCCTTACACTCAGTCCCTCCCAAGCCAGCCAGCAAGGCAATGCAGAATACAAGGGTCAATGCATAATGAGTTTTCTGCCACGCCTCACTTCTTACTCATTTTCTTCCACTGCTTACTGCTTCTTAACTACTATTTTGTTTTAGAAGGTGCATCTGCTCCAGAGTGACTACCTACAGGCTGCAATTCCTTTATTAGAATCTCTGCCCCATAATGGATCTGCCATGATCTGCAGTCTCCTCAGGGGTGGGTCACCTACAGTTTGCAGTCTCTCAGTGTCCTCACCTCAGCATGGGCTGCACACAGGCCTTGGTCCCTTCAAGAGTTTGTATACTTGCTCTGACAATGGCTTGTGTACAGCCCATTTGGGAGAGTCAGCTCCACTGAGAAGCCTCCACAGGAAGTAATCCGTTTGAGGGTATAGCTCCTATGGCACCAGCTGCCTGACAAATTACCCTAAGATACAGGAGAGGTGGGAACAGAAAACAGGGACTCTCACCCTTTTTCCTTCATTTATCCTCTTACTTGTCTTGTCCTATACCCCCATTGTTGTTTCCTGCCCCTAACAGCTGCCACTCTTTCTTAAAGATTTATGAGCAGCAGCACCACAAACACATCTAATAGGTTGAGGTTTTAGCATGCAATGGATTGTTTTCATTAGGTTCAAAGCTGTCTAGGATCAACTGTGCCCATCATAACCTACGGCATCTTCCCTCATCAAGCACTCTTGCAGCTTCCCAGTACTGAAATCCTGCCATTTGTACACAAGACAACCCATACGGCTAGTTTTCAAGAAAAGTTAATTATTTACATAAATACAAGACCTAAAGGCAACCAAACTACAGTACAGATAATTATTAGAGCTTGAGTGATTTTACATTAAGAAAAGGCAACCATGACCAATGACAGAAGGAGTTAATCTCAAAAATTCCTGAATTCAAGAGGAGCTTTGCCTTCAACATGGGCTGGGGTTTATCACAGATACCTATCAAATGCACGTGAAACAGCAATAAAGAAGAACATATAAGCATAAGCAAAGCAAGCATAAAGTAAGACATTTTCTAAGCCCTGTAGTAATGCAACAGTGGCGTTCATTTAAGAAGGTAAGCATGGTCTTCCGCAGGAAAAGGTGAATTCTTAAACCTTTCCCCACATACCTACAGACAATTTCTCTGCCAAGCTCAAGCAAGAATCTGCTTTGTCAGACACCTAAATGCAGACACTCCTCACAAACTCGTATTTTTCCTTGAGGTTGTCCAAGAAGAGTCTAGATGTATTTATTTTCGCTAGAACTACCGTTATTTATCAAAAAAATAAAGAGGTACTTATCACTAGAATTCTGTCTGGTCAGCAGACAGTACTGTGCTACCTCAGCTACTCTGCCGCACAGTCCCTATACAGCCAAAAATCACACGTTTTGTAACTGCTGTGCCCGCTGGTCGCCCACCATGAGCAGAGAACTCTCCTACCGAGCAGTACCAACGAAACAGCAGAACTCCAGCAGAATCCCAGCCTTCCGCCACGATGCCAAACGCCAATGAGCGAAGGTCGCGCCACACAAGCAGAGCCCGGTTTGTGCGCAGAGACCCATAGCAGGGCACCGGCAATGTGCCCGCACGGACGGGCCCCACCACGGGTCCACAGAACAGAGTCGGCGGCAGCTCCCAGCACCCTTGGGCCCCAGGCCGGGGCGGGCGGTGCGGTGCGGTGCTGGGGCCCGCTGTCCGCTCTGGGCGCGATGGCGGGCGCACTTGGGGAACGAGGCCGCCCCCCACCAACCTTCTCAACCTCCTTTCCCTGCCACCCGCCCGCCGCGCCCCGCGCTTACGTGTAGATGATGGACATAAAGTGCATGAGCCAGAGCACAACGAAGAGGACAAGGCCGAAGATGGCGAGCCCCTCTAGGGCCAGGGCCAACACCGCCATCCCCGGGGCGCAGCGGCCCAGACCCCCGAACCAGAAACCGGCGACGAAGCAAAAGCGAGCGGAAGAAGGGCACTGGGAGAGCAAGCAGGCGAGCTCCCCTTGCACCTCCTGTACTGTTCCCGCGGTTCCGGCGCCGCCAACCGCTCGCACACTGACGAACAGAGCAACGGCCGAGCCAGCCGACCAAACCTGTGCCTGCCGCCGCCGCCCACCCCCCAACTCCTTTCTGTGAGGCGCAGGCCCCGCCCGCCGGCGGGAACGAGCGCGGTGGGCGTGTCCCCGGCCAGTCACGGGGCCGGGGTCGGGGCCTCGATCCGTTACGGCGCCTGCCCGGCTCGGCCTGGGGCTGCTGGTGGTTGCGCGACCTTGGGGCAGGCTGTGGACGGGTGTGGCAGCGACAGGCGGGGTGAGGCCGAGCCGACACGGCTGTCGCCAAGGAGAGGCGCGGGTCTGGCGGGAGCCGCCGCTCCTTTTCGCCAAATTTCTCTGGTGGCTAGTAAAGCCAGTGCCCTCCCCGCACTGTGCCCTTCTTCATGTGTTTCTAGCAAATCTAGCTGATACTGCCCCCTTTCTGGGGAGATTCATATGAGGGAACTGCCCAGCAGCTAGGTTGAGCTCTTAGAAGTTAACAGCTTGGCATCTGTTTAGCCTCTTCTGCTATTTGTGTAACAGACGTAGAATCACAGAATTGCCTAGCTTTGAAAAGTCCTCCAACATCGTGCAGTCCAACCACTGCACACCACTAAAATGGCTTTGAGCTCTGTACCTACGTGACTTTTAAAAACACATACAAGGATAGTGATTGAACCACCTCCACGAGCAGCCTGTTCAAGCCTAAAGCTTGATGACCCTTTCAATAAGGTTTTTCGTACGGCCTAACCTAAGCTTACCCTGGAGGTCCTTTACCCCAGAGCTGCTTTAAAACAGGCTGGCCTCCAACCAGAATGGGCACTGCAAGCCCAGAGTGTTTGGGTCTGCCAAACGTTACAATAATGTCAACAGACAGCTGTCTGAAGGACTTACCACACTGCTGGGAGTTGCAGGGTGTACAGTTTGTCTTCCCATGGAATCTATTTTGGATGAAATCTGAAATCAGCATACTGATTATTTATAGTAAATATTTGAAGTCCACCAACTAATTTACAATTATTCACCTTATACAGCTTTGCATTAGCCATTTTTAATTTAACTGCATTAATGTGGGGATACTGAGCAAAAATAAAACGTATTGAGCTGCTGTGCCTGCACACTGAGCTTTCCAGATCCAGATTGGCCCTACTCTTAAAGCAGCACAGCCATACACAAGAAATGATGGTTACCTGTACACGAGAAGGTACGCTTTTTCCTCAGGACTCTTGGCCAGTAGCACAAACTGAACATTGCAGTGTATGCACACTCTGTAATAGATTTTTTTTCTTCCACAGCTCTCAAGTATGAATGCAGGTGATGGATGTTGAGCAAACAATCACACTTTATTAAACTTTTTCTGGTTTTGAAGAAGTACTGAGCTGAAACACTGAAGTTTATTAGTTGTCCTAGGAGGTGTTTGCCTGGGAGATTACATTCACAGGCTGCTTATTTTGCAATAGCTGGGGTCAATGCTTTCATGTAAATAAATGTTGCTGAGGCTTCTTCATAAATAAAATTAATAAAAGTTAATTAACCTGCTGCTGACTCAACCTGCTATTATACTTCAAACAAAGCATACTGACGAATGAGCAGTCCTCAAACCATGTTATCGAAGAATATGCTAAGCTGGCATAAGCAACCTTGGTTTAGCAAAGAACGCATCTTAACTCTCATCATCTCTGTGACAGTGTTCTGCTTTTGTGGGTTTTTCATATGAGGAGAAAGCTGTTCTCTCTCATTAGGGGTTTCAGGTAAGAATCTGCAGCATGCAACACCCAAGTCAGTGTCTGGTTTAAAATAGGAAGCTCAAGTATACTTTCAGGCGGTTTTCTGAGAACATGATGGAAGAAAGTCAGGTAAGGGCCTTCAACCTGAGTAACTTCCCAGGGCAAACCCTGCCACGTGGATTCTTTAAGCAGATGTATTAAGCTTAGTCCGAGAGCAAAGAAAATACTAGAGTCCCTGGAGCAAGAGGCCATCTGGAGGTGTGAGAGTTCAGTGGTAAAGGACGTATTCCTGGCCTCCCCTCTGTTGTGTGGAGTGCAGTGATTCACAGACAGCAGTGTTTTTGCAGACAGTGCCAATCTGCCTCCTCTTCAAAGATGCCTTATCATGCCTTGGAGGCATGATACACCCTGGTGTTTTTTATCAAATGCTTTGGACTTATACTAATGAGCACAGCATTTAAATTAAAAACAAACAAACACAAAACCGATCCTCCCATGTGCTATAGACCTACTGTTCTCGTTTCATTCATGATTTTGCCAAAATATTGACAAATTTACTTAACAGTTTTTGAGTGTGGCTTTGTTGGAGACTGAAAAAGATTTAGTTGAAACTTCCTGAAGGTTCTAAACGCTCTAGATAGAGACTTGTTGGTCCAACAACAAAAATAATACCATACAGAAATTCATGTCATTTTGAACTTATAAGAAGTTAATTGTAGATCATTAGCAGCAGAACACCACTGTGTTAACCTGTAGTAATACTAGTATTAGTTCTGCAAAGCCTGAAAACCAATACCAAGCAAGTTTCTCTTGCTTGTGCGCCTGTAGACTTTTCAGTTTCTTCCTGAACCATCAGTTTCTGTTGAAAGCCATAGTTTACGTAAGCTTTGATGACAGACAATTGTGACTTAGTTCTCCATCTTCAGAATGCAGTTTGCCACCTGAACTCCAGCTAAAAGTGTGATTAAATTCCACTGAAACAGAATTTCACTGCTTATCTGTACCTTTGTTAGTATTTCCAAGCACATACTCCGCAGTTCACCACACTACTACTGTTTCTGTTCAGAATGATCACTCAGGTTCTGAGAAAACAGAAGGCTTGAATTGTCATGAACAGAAGAATGAATTGTCTTTCTCTTGCTTATGTGCATTTTTATGAAAATATGGAAATGAGGGGACAGGCAGTGTAAGCTTTCCCTGTGCATCCTCATTCTGAAACTGCTATGTAAAATACTTTATTTTTAAGGGAATATGGAAACTCAAGAAAAGTCTGACTTCAAGACCAAGCAGGATATTGGGAATACATGAGTAACCATTTATTAAAATACATTTTTTATTCATCAGCGACTTGGGTGAGGGGACAGCGTGTACCCTCATCAGGTTTGCTGATGATACAGAGTTGGAAGGAGTGGCTGACACACCAGAGGGCCCTGCTGTCATCCCTCATGGATGTGCTGGACAGTTGGTCAGAGGGAAACTGGATAAGGTTCAATAAAGGCAAGCGTAGAGTGCTGCATCTAGGAAGCAACAACCCCGTGTAGCAGTACAGGATGGTGACTGACCTGCTGGAGAGCAGCTCTGGGGAAAAGGATCTAAGGGTGCTGCTCATGAGCCAGCAATGTGCCCTTGTGGTGAAGAAGGCCAGTGGTCTCTTGGGGTGCATTAAGAAGTACATGGCCAGTAGGTGAAGGGTTGCCCTCACCCTCTACTCTGCCCTGGTTAGGCCACATTTGGACATCTATTTGACATCCATTTCTGGGCCACCTAGTTGAAGAGGTAGCTTTCACTACTACAGACAGTCCAGCACAGAGCCATCAAGTTGATCAGGGGGCTGGAGCATCTTCTTTATGATGAGAGGCTGAGAGAGCTGGGTCTGTTTAGCCTGGAGAGGAGACTGAGGGGGGAATCTCATAAATGCTTATAACTATCTAAAGAGTGAGTGTTATGAATGTGGGACCGGGCTTTTCTTGGTGGTGCCCAGCAGAGGACGAGGGGCAATGAGTTTAAACTAGAACATAGGAGATTCAGTTTGAATAGAAGGAAAAATGTTTTTACGGTGATGGTAACAGAGCACTGGAACAGGCAGCCCAGAGAGGTTATGAAGCCTCTCCAACTCTAGAGACATTCAAAACCCACCTGGATGTGTTGCTGTGTGATCTGCCCTAGGAGAACCTGGTCTGAAGGAGCATTGGACTAAACAATCGCCAGAGGTCTCTTCCAACCTCTTCCATTCTGTGATTCTATGATTCTGTGATTCTATTCCTTTTCTTTTAATTAAATAAATAGGTATATTACTCCTTAGTATGCTTGTGATTACACAAATGTCCTGTCTGGCAGCTTCCTCTTGTGTAAAATCTCCTTTAGAGAGATTATGAAAGAAAAGTATGCCGTCATTAGTTGGATTCTGTGCGGAAATGTATGTAATTGTGCTCTACCTGTTAGTCAGTCTGCCTCAGTTCAGAGTTTTGTTCCAGTTTTAAAGCGTTTTTAAATATTGAGGAAAAGTCTTTTCTTGTAGTGGGGAGACACACACAATTTATAGGACAACTCTGCTTATTGTCCTCTGTAAAGAGGGGTTTTTGGCAGTAGCAAGCTGTATAAGCAAGCGTACGTGAAGTGGCCCATGAGGTTTAACAAATGTATTTCTAGGATAGCTGAAGCACAGGCTACCTCTTGCCTGGTAGAGTGTCTCAATAAAACACTCAACAGAAAGACTAAAGATCAGACCTCTATACAAATGTCCAAGAATGGAAAAAGTGAAACCTACAGGTAACAATGAAACCTCAAGTACAAATCTGTGAGAAGTGATGCTTCACTACTATTGATCTTCAGAAATCTTTTTGTAAAAGAATGTGAAAACATATATTTAAAAAAAAAAACTTGAACAGTATTGCAAGAGCCAACAAATGTTTGAGTTACAGAGTAGTTTTCTTGAGAAGCTTATCCAGATTTACACTAATGTATAAACCTTCTCCCGGGTATTGCTGCTGAAAACTGTTATGTGATCAGCATTGAACTATGGAATACTTGGAGAAGAATTAAAATTAGAAAAGCAAAGCAAATCATTTAACAGAGTCGCAGCATAACTGAGTTTGGAAGAGATGTCTGGACGTCACCTATTTCAACCTAATGCTCAAGCAGGATCATTTTGCACAGATTTCCCAGTTTAGAGCCTGTCTCAGTCTTCATTAGTCCCAGGCATTTGTGCACATTGGTAACATTCCCTTGAGCCTTCTCTTGACTGCACAATCCAGGCTGTCTCATCCTCTCCTCGTATGTCAGATGCTCCAATCCCTCCATCACCTCTGTGGCCCTCAGCAGGACTCATTTCACTGTGTCTATACCTCTCCTCTAGCAGCAAGTTGCATACTAATGTAAACCAGGATGCTCTGGGACTTTTTTGTAAAAATGGCACATTGATTCGTGTGGTCACCTTTATGTTCTCTAACACTCCAGATCCTTCTCTGCAAAGCTGCCTTCCAGGCTTTTGGTCCTCAGGACGTACTGGAGTCTAGGATTGTTCCTCCTCAGATCTTGGGCTTGGTATTTGTTTCTTTGACTTCATGTGGTTCCTGTTAGCTCATTTCCCCAGTCTGTCAAAGTCCCTCTAAATGGCAGTCCAACCATATATGGTTTCAGTCCCTCCTCACACTTTTGCAGATTTTCTGGGGCTGCACCCTGTCATTAATGAAGATGTCAAACAGTGCTGACCCCACTATTGATCCCTGATGCACTCAGGTAGTGACTGGCCTCCAGATGGACTTCTTGCCACTGGTCACAAGGCCTGGAACCTGTCCATTCAGCCAGCTTTCTGTCTAACTCTCCAAAACCTTATCTAGATCATTTTTTGACATTTTGTCTATAAAGATGTTATGGGAGAAAAGTGTTGAAAGCCTTGCTAAAATTCACATTCACAGCATCCAAATTGACTGGTTCACCAACCCAGTCACCTGGTTGTAGAAGGCTCTCAGGTTGACTAAGCATTGCTTCCGCTGAGTAAATCCATATGGACTATTCCAAATCACCCTTTTGTTCTTCATACTTTTACAAATAGTTTCCAGGATTTGTTGATCCGTCACCTTCCCAGGAATTGATGTGAGGCTAATCAGACTGTAATTTCCTGACTCTTAACTTCTTGCTCTTCTGGAAAACAGAAGGGACATTAATCCTGAGGAACCTCCCCTGTTCTGCCTGACCTTTCAGAAGCAATCAAATGTCATGTCATGTGTGACTAGTTCAGTTTAAAGTTGTTTCACCTGATCCTCCTCCACTGAAGGCAGGCACTTAGTACTTCAGTCCTGTGTCATTGTTGTCAGAACTGACCAAGGTCATTGCCTGGTGTGCAGTAAGCCAATTTCACACACAGACACAAGCTATTGATTTATTCGCAAAGATGTGCAAGTTTGGGTGTGAGGTGATCTCTCACAAGGCTAGCACAGCACACCAATCTGTACAGCACGTTTTGTATATTGTCACTTAACCACTGCCTCAGCAGTGTCTCCTAAAGCATTATTAGTCTAATAATTAATGTATAGTTATATCATGTTTCTGTTATCACACATTCTCCTTGGGGATGGGTCTCCAACTGGGCCATGGTTTTCCAGCCTGGGTGAGACCTAGGGGTTCCTAAGGGTGTGATTTTTGGTATTATAGTGAAGGCAATTCTGTTAAGTGTAGCCCTAATCACTCTTGGCTACCAAAGTAATATAAGAGTACAAATTATGTTGGCACATTCTTCAGAATGTTATCATCTTCGTGTTGATCATGATTAGAAGCTCCTTCATTAACAAAAGTTTCACGGTTGTTCATCTTGTCCTCAGACAAAATGTGCTTGCTTGTTTAGCTATTCATACATGTGTTTCATATGAGTAAGATCCAACTCAAAACTACTCAATAGCATCACTAGATACTTTCCCCTCTTCAGCAGGGGTTTCTCTGGGCTTCCTATTGTGGCAGGGTACTTTAGAAGTTTTTGCAGTGTCCTTAGCATGCCTTATCAGATTAAACCCCAGATGTACTGTGTATTTCTTTTCATGCCTGGAAAGTGTCTGTGTTCCTCCTGGGTTGCCTGCATTACTCCCTCCTCTTGTAAGGTTTCCTTCTCGTGTTTGGTTTTGTTCAGGAGCCCTTGCTCATCCATTCAGGCTTTTTCAATCTTCTCCCCTCATACACCCTGAATTCTTTACACCCTTTTGTTACTGTTTTTCTGTGACTCGCTTTTGAAGTTCCTACTCTTCACTCTGGAGGCCCAGTAGAGCTCAATCTTCCTTGCATTTTAGTGGTGCTCTCTCCTCTCCTGCCTTGCCCATCTTCTTGTTTTCTTGTTTTCTCAGTCTTGTTTTATTCAAACCTTCTCTGTCCCTGCCTGCTCCCTAGACTATGTTCTGGGAACCATATTTCACATGAGGTTTATTCTCCAAGGTCCACCTTGCTCTACCTTGGTCTCTGTTAGGTACTATAGAGCTTCTCTTTCAATTTCCACCTATTGGTGAGCAAGAACAAGGTGAATTCGCTGTCTATCAAAATGTTAACAGCTCATTTTTTACACTTTCATCTGCCCTTAAAAAATGTCTTTTACCTTTGCTTGTCTCAGTTTATTTTTGCTGTGAGATTTCTGAGACAAGGAAAGTCTAAGGTGAGAAGACTTTTTTTTTCAATATACAGACAGCCAAAGAATTGTTGTATCTACACATCTGTGTTTTGCTTTTTTAAAAATGTAATGTCCTACAAACAAATTACATGCTCCTTCTGAGGAATACCGTACTGTCCCACCTCCTGGAAAACAAAACCATCTGGCTACAGTATTTCAATTACTGTAGAGCCTCAGGCTAAGGAGTATGGCCAAGACTCTCCCTGTGCATGGTGATCAAAGAAAAAGGGATGGTGATCAGGGGTGATAGCGTGTAGTTGAAACAGCTTGATATCTGCAACACTTTTCCCATGGAATTTATGTGAAACTTGCATGGGCAATGTGGTGCAAAAAGAAACCATATATATATATATATATACACACACATATACATATATATGTATATATGTATTTGTAGGCTCAGGGGTGTAATCTAAAGCACTAGATCCTCTGCCTTTTGGGGGCTAACTTTGTTTCAGAAATAATCTTTGTGTTCCAGTGTTTAGAAAGTCATCCCTATAAGGAATATTAAGCAAACGACTTCCCTTTAAGAGCTAAATCTATTTGTACATTTGTCCATGGAATTTTACATGCTGAGCAGAAGATACAAAAATCTTTTCTTTAATGACCAAAACCACACATTAAAGAAACACCGAATATGAACACAGAAAGGGAAAATGAAGGTCGTCAGATCTGACAACATTTTGCTCTGTATAGGTAACATTTTGAATTTATGTTTTTTATTAATATTCCTCAAAATAAACTTTCATTTTTTCACAAGCATCTTAAAATATTATTGTCCTTTGTCCAGTTAAATACACACTGTGCATGGTCTTTTAACTCCAACTATACTTTACTTTTTATTCATTATGCCAATGACATCACCTCATTGTGGTTAATGCTTCTATTAGTAAATGTTTGATGTTTCCACCAACGTGTAATTGATGCTCCAAGGATATAAATAATCTAGCTAGCTAGATGTATTTATAACTACCCATACAGTAGTCCTTAACAAAGCAACTGGTGCACTCCTGGGCCCCCACACTGGAAACCTACAGTACAAAAATGGTGGCTAGGATGGGAGATGGTTCCTGAGTTCAGTAGAAGGAGATCCAGGAGCTGTTGAAAAGGCTCTAGCCCTTTCTTACTACTACAGCCTTGAGATCCTGGAAGCTTTAAAAACCACCTTGGTACAAGTGAGCAAAATTATAACAATGTTATAAAGACCTTTGGTCCATAATTATCAGAGCACCCCTGTATTGGGAGGTGGAGGAAGTATGTGATTTAGAAAGATACTTGGCTTAGAAATCATGTTCAGCCCTGCCTTGAAGCAGAGTGCCTGCCAATTTCTGAAGTCCACAATTAACACATTGATTACAAGATATATCTCGTGATTGAATGCAGTCGTTGAGATACCTCACAGGCTTTCCTACTCATGTCTCAAGGGCTAGAAATACAACATTGTCCACTAGCATCGTCAGAGGCTTCCCTAAGGCAGGTCTCTTTCCCAAGTGCCTGCAGAGATACAAGCGACATTTATGTCTTTCCCAACTGCTTCACAGTTGCTAAGTGTTCAGGAATCACTGCACTCCCACGTGGAGTGCTGAGATATCCTTCCTGGTACCAGAATATTTGCATGAAGTCTCCCAGATTTTTGTGGATGTGCAGGCTCAAGATGGAAAGAAAAGTTGTGTAGCCAGAACTCCATCATCATGAGACATCCATCATACCCTATACTTGCTTTGACTCACAGAGTCATAGTTTCATAACAGAGATTGAAAGGCACTGCCTGACTTGTGCAGTTTCCACTTGGGTGCTGCTGAAAGAAACTGAGGACAGCTCAGCCTGAGGATAAAAGTATACTGGTAAAGTTGTTAGAGGAAAACTCACACAGCTTTTTCAAACTGCTTTAAAAAATATTTCAGTGGCTATTACTTACATGTTTTAAAAACAGTAATTTCTAAGTAGTTAAAACAGTATTTCAGTCAGTCAAATATGAGTGATTCCAGAATTGCTCACTTAGCTTTTACCGCTGCTTCTTAATTTTAACGTTTCACTTTCTGACATACCACTCCCCTTGATTTGTGAGACCAGATTCTAAACCAGACCTTTACTCACAGGAATGAGATAAAAACTCCTGTGCAAATGTTTTACAAAATGCTGAGCAATTCTGTAGGAGCATCTCAGAAGCCTCTCTTGTTAACCATGCCAGAACAGGTACAGGTCCTGCACAAGCAGTACCTGCATTTCTGTACCTGCTGATTAGAGAAGTCATTAATTAAAAATTTAAAGTCAGAGGCCTCTGTACCTAAGAAGCTCTCCCGTTCAAAAATGTGTTTACTGCATAGTCCAGACCAGCTATTTCAAACAGGTAAATGCTTTTTTTGCAAAAGGGCATAACCACTCTCTTGTCAGATACAGATGGGCAACCATTTTTGCAGTTTAGTGCTGAACTGGGCAACACTAATAGGTTGTTACAAACTCACTAGCCACCCCTGCACAGCTAGGAGGTGCACAGAGTTTGATGAACTGAGGCTAGCTGAAACACTGGGAAGTCTTAAAGGCACACATGTGCCCAAAAATGGGACAGACTGGTTCAGCAGGGAGCTTTTGCAAGAACTCAGAACACAAAAAAGAGTGTCTCAACTTTGGAAAGAGGGGCAGGTAAATCAGGAAGCATTTAAGGATATTGTAACAGTCATGTAGAAGGAGATTTAGAAATGCAAAAGCTCAGTTAGAAGTGAATCTGTTAAGGATAATAAGAAGTGCTTTTATAAATGCATTAATAACAAAAGAAGGGCCAGTGAAAATATCCACTCCTTATTGGATGAAGGGGGGAACACAGCAACTGAAGACAGGGAAAAGGCTCAGGTACTTAGCACCTGCTTTGCCTCAGTGTTGAACAAAAAGCTTGGCCATCCTCAGGGTAACTGGGCTCCTGAGTTGGTAGACGGAGATGGGGAGCAGAATATCCCTCCTGAAATCCAGAAGGAAGTAGTTAGTGACCTGCTATACCACTTAGATCCTAACAAGTCCATGGGTCCAGCTGATAATTGTCCCAAGGTTCTTAAGGAGTTGGTGCAAGACTCTTCATCATTTATCACTGGTCCTGGATAACCAAGGAGGTCCCAGGTAACTCAAGGTTGACCATTGTGGTGCCCATCCACCCACAAGGAGGGCAGGAAGGAGGATTCAGGGAACTATAGGCCTGTCAGCCTGACCTCAGTGCTTGACAAGTTTGTGGAGGAGATCATCCAGAGTGTGGCATGTACAAGGCAGTCAGGGCATCAGGCGCAGCCAGCATGGGTTTAGGAAAAGAAGGGCCTGCCTAACCAATTCTGTCTCATTCTATGACTGAGTGACCGACAAAGTGGATGAGGGGAAGGCTGTGGATGTGGTTTACCTAGACTTCAGCAAAGCATTCAACACAGCCTCCCACAGCATCCTCCTGGAAAACCTGGCAGCCCATGGCTTGGATGAATACATTGTCTGTTGGGTTAAAAACTGTCTAGATGACCAGGCACAGAGAGTAGTTGTGAATGGTGCTGCATCCAATTGGAGTCCAGTGACCAGTAGTGTGCCCCCAGGAGTCAGTGGTGGGTGCATTTCTATTCTTTATTGATGACCTGGATGAGGGGATCAAGTCTACTCTTAGTAAATTCATGGATGACAAGTTGTTGGTAGGGAGGCGATGCCAAACTACTGGAGGGAAGGAAGATGCTGCAGAGAGATCTGGACAGATTGGGTCAATGGGCTGAGGCCAAGAGGATGAGGTTTAATAAGGCCAAGTGCAGGGTCCTACACTTTGGCCACAATAAACCCCTGCAGTGCTGTAGACTGGGGGATGAGTGGCTGGAGAGCAGCCTGGCAGAGAGGGTCCTGGGAGTACTGTTTGAACATGAACCAGCAGTGTGTCCAGGTGGCACAAAAGGCCAACGGTATCCTGGCTTGCATGAGAAATAGTGTGGCCAGCAGGTCTAGGGATGTTATTCTCCCCCTGTCCTCAGCAAAGGTGAGGCCTCATGTTGAGTACTGGGGGCAGCTCTGGGCCCCTCGCTTCAAGAAAGATGTTGTGGTGCTGGATTTGGTCCAGAGGAGAGCCACAAGGCTGGTGAAGGGACTGGAAGGAAAGTCTTATGAGAAGAGGCTGAGGAAGCTGCGGTTGTTTTGCCTGGAGGAGACTCAGAGGGGACCTTCTCCATCTCTGTAACTCCCTGAAGGGAGGCTGTAGTCAGGTGGTGGTTAGGCTCTTCTTCCAGGCAACTAGTGATAGGATGAAAGGGCAGAGCCTGAAGCTGCACCAGGGAAGGATTAGGTTGAATGTTAGGAAGCATTTCCTCACAGAAAGGGTGATCAGACACTGGAATGCACTGCCCAGGGAGGTGGTTGAGTTGCCAACACTGAAGGTGTTGAAGGACAGATTGGATGTGGCACTTAGTGCCATGGTCCAGGTTGTGGTGATGTTAGGTCATAGGCTGGAATTGATGATCTTAGAGGTCTTTTCCAGCCTCAATAACTCTGTGATTCTGTGACCTTCACACAGAGACTTTCAGTTTAGCACTTCAGATATTCCCACCATGTTCACCCAGACCTATTCATCTACTCAGAGTTACACCCATTTTCTACAGTAGTTACAGGCTCTGCCTTTGCACAAGGATGAGTATCCAATGAGAAGAAATGACAGTGCGTAACTAATGTGATGACCTGACATGACTGAGCTGCCAAGTTTCCTGTGATTTGTTTGTGGTCCTTTGTATTTCTGCTGTGGATATTTAATTACCACTCTCACTGTGAAAGCAGCTGTTAAGTGGCTCGGAAGGCTAATATACATTGGTCTAGACAGGCACAGTTTGAAACCAGTTCTCAGTTTCTCTTTAGACAACTGATGCTATCTGAGTGTCTGTTTCTAAAAACATTCTGCATTTCCATTGCATTTTTAGGTTCTTCACAAATGAAAGATCATCCTCAGTTGTGCTGTTACATTACGACTAACTGCTTAAGAAAGTGAGGAACGCCGATGGGATAATTAACAAGTTAAGTTTCCAATTAAGCCCATCACAAAACCCTCATAGTTTAATGCTATTCATTCTAAATTTATTTGCAATAAATATTCTTATAATTAAGAACACAACAGATGAGAGAGAAGGCTGAGCTTTGATGCATTACTATGGAGGCAGCTCTGACAATAATCTTGAGAACTCCTGCCAGTGACTCTTTAACATTCTACATAATTTTTTCTTTCCCCAAGCAGAACATATTTTTGTTAGTTTACAGTAAATACTAAGTTCTGAGGTGTTATATGATCTGGCTGCATACTGAGGACTGCTAGTTAATAGAGGTGTGGAATTATTAGAGCTCCTAGCATCATGATCTTCTCATATAGTGACTTCTGCTAAGAAGGTTTTCTCCCAGTTCAATTCTTGACATTGAGTGACTTACATAAAGACATACAGACAGGGATTAACTTTATTTTATATGGATAAATGGCATGCTGGTGTCCAAAACTGTGTCTCTGAAATGGAATATATATTTGTTTGCTTCCGGTATCAGCTGCCCTGAGTAATCATCAGTGTCTGCCATCACGCATACTTACATTCGTAAGAGCAGTATTGCCAGGAACAGAAGTAGAAGCAGCTGGCTGCTGTTGTGTCAATGCTAGTGATATCAGCTTGGACACCAAAGAAGAAATAGTGGCAACAACTTCAGGATCCATCAAAATTTTGCCTTTTTTATGAGCATGACATGTTTCATATATTGAAGAAAGTGAATAAACACATGATAGAAGAATTTTCCTCACTTTCTTTTAAGTTTGAAACCTCAATACAGAGGACGAGACTGAAAGCCACAGAGTTGGAACTTGATTTTATACTTGCGCCAAGAAGTGGTAGACAAAATTGCTTTTGAATGGACCTTCCCTTGAGTCTGCTTGAAGATACCATGGAAGTGTGTTTGCTCTATTTCTCAGAGACACACCTGCAGGTCCTTTGAAGGACAAGAATAACTCTCTGTTAAGTTACAACTGGTTGGATTACTTGAAATGCAGGGAACAGGTTCGTACTGTGTACTCATCACCACAACTCATCATTGCATTGCATCACGTATTCCAAACCCATGTTGTCAGAGTAAGGTGTGACAGTTAATTTTGATAAGTAGTCTACAAAATGTCTACAAATTACTGCATGCTCGAAAAGCAATTACAAGATTGTATCTTCTCATGCATTTCTCACTGTCTTGTTTTGTTTTTCATTGCAGTTAAAAGTTTTTTTCAAACATGTAATTGTGGTAGGTTTGCATAAGGACATACTGTATTTCGTTTCTATATATCACATCTTTAAAGGCTGGGCATCTGAAGAATCCAGTAGGCATTTTGTCTTCAGTTGAATCATAAACATCGGAGCTGAATCATAAACATTTTATGTGCCCACTCCTGGAAACCTTGCCTTTGCCCTCCCTTTCTTTTTGCCTCTCAAGCAAAAAGAAATTTTTCAGGCAGGTGTGTGAGTGCAAGCGTTAGGTATGGCTAACTGGACAGTGCTGCTTGGCATGCTAAAGACATTGGCTCTCTTTCACGTGTGTTTGTATGCTCAGTATAGGCTTACCTTGCTGTTCACTGAGCTGTGATGTGCTGTGTTTCTCAATGCCATGAAAAAGCAGGAGGCTCACCTAAGAGCTTGTATCACATGAAGAGGTGTGGCTTGAAGTGAAACTCCAGATTATTTCTAACAGGAACTTAGTCATTACTGAGTCTTTTCATGGTTTTCTTCCTCATGAGAGTGGAGCTGGTGAGCAAAACCTTTGTTTGGGTAATAAAGCTACACATGGCACAAAGTAATTAGTTTTCCTAAAAGGCAAAAAGAAAAACTTGAACTTCTTTGGCCAGCTCAGACACACAGTTTTGGTACGAGAGCCATGTAGCAGAAGAAGTTGAGACGGATTGACTGCAGTGCTTCTGTCCTTCCCTAGGGAATAGGGAGCAGGTACCAGACCCCACATAGAGAGCAGGCAGACCGTACAAGGTTTGAGTGCAACCTCCCTGGGCATCTTTAGTGAAATGTATTAGTAAAGGGTAAGAGCACAGGCTACGGATGACCTACAGGCAGAGTTTGGCACAGTGTTACCTGTCCCTCTAAGGCTCTGGCAGGTTGTAGCTTTGTTAACATCAAGAAGCTCCAGAAAGGGAACTCCCAGGTTTTTTGTATGTGTTGCCTATAGGTATTTTACCTTGTATGGAGACAACTAAATATCAAAGCAGTGAGAAAAAGTTGTGACAATCAAAGTAAATTGGTTTAAGGAATGTTAAGTGATGGTTCTAAATATTTTCAGAGCATTTATCTAATTCTGGGAAAAGCAAAATAAATGATTCTGCTAAATTTCACTGTGTCTGTTAATATGCTCTGACTTCAAGAACAAATACCAGCACAGTTCAGGGATGAGTAGAATGCTATTATATTGTCATACATGCTGTGATGCATTACATATAGAGTAATCCATGACCATTCTATATCACTAAAGCTAACAAGTAAGCACCACATGAGCAACTGTTGTAACTGGTATCCCAAAACGTGATTCCAGACTGAAGCAATGCACTGTCATTTACCAGTCAGCCTCACCTCCATTCCAGAAAAGGTGATGGAACAATTTGTCCTTGATGCTGTCTCTAGGCACAGCAAGGAGAAGAGGGTCATTAGGGACAGTCAGGCATGGCTTCACCAAGGCACCAAAGGGAAGTCATGCTTGACGAACCTAATAGCCTTTTATGAGGGCATAACCAAGTGGATAGATGATGGCAAAGCAGTGGTTATGGTCTATCTTGACTTCAGTAAGGCATTTGACACAGTCTCACACAGCATCCTCACAGCCAAACTGAGGCAGTTGATCTGGATAATCAGGTAATCAGGTGGATCATAAACTGGCTGCAGGATAGAAGCTGGAGATCAGTGGTCAATGGCACAGAGTCTAGTTGGAGGCCTGTATCTAGTGGAGTCCCCCAAGGGTCAGTGCTGGGACCAGTACTATTCAATCTGTTCATTAATGACTTGGATGAGGGATTAGAGAGCACTGTCAGCAAGTTTGCTGATGACACAGAGCTGGGAGGAGTGGTCGACACCCCAGCAGGCTGCGCTGCCATTCAGCGAGACCTGGACAGGTTGGAGAGCTGGGCAGGGAGAAATTTAATGAAATATAACAAAGGTAAGTGTAGTCTGGCATTTGGGCAAGATCTTTCCAGGTGCCTTCCAATCCCTAATGTTCTGTGATTCTGTGAAGAACAACCCGAGGTACCAGTATAGTTTGGGGACTGACCTGTTGGAGAGCAGTGTAGGAGAAAGGGACCTGGGGGTCCTGGTAGGAGAGCAGGATGACCATGAGCCAGCAATGTGCCATTGTGACCAAAAAGGCCAAAGGGATTCTGGGGTGAATCAGAATGGTAGTGGTTAGCAGATCAAAAGAGGTTCTCCTCCCCCTCTACTCTGCACTGTTGAGACCACATCGGCAATCTTGTGTACAGTTCTGGGCCTGGAGCTGCTGGAGAGAGTGCAATGCAGAGCCACAAAGATGATGGAGTAGAACACCTCCCTTATGAGGAAAGGCTTAGGGAGCTGGGTGTCTTTAGCTTGGAAAAGAGGAGACTGAGGGGTGACCTCATTAATGTGTATAAATATTTGAAGGGTGGGTGTCAGGAGGATGGAGCCAGGCTCTTCTCAGTATCATCTAGTGATAGGAGAGGGGCAATGGGTGTAAGCTGGAACATAGGAGGTTCCACATAAATATGAGAAGGAACTTCTTCCCACTGAGGGTGACAGAGCACTGGAATGTCCAAGGGGCTGTGGAGTCTCCTCCTCTGAAGACATTTAAAACCTGTCTGGATATGTTCCTATGTGACTTGATCTAAATGATCCTGCTGTGATGGGGGGATTGGACTAGATGATCTTTCGAGGTCCCTTTCAATCCCTAATTTTCTGTGATTTGCTGGGGGATACTGAACCCTGGTTACATGTGTAAAGTCTGGCACAACACAAAAAACAACACTGATATTAAAATAAGTCCATGCTGTACGTCCATGCTGCTCCTGAGATTTTCATTTTCTACTCTAGATATTTTCCAAAGTTTTCAAGCAATTACATTGTACCTTCTTATGTAGACTGAAACTGGAGACCTTTAAGAAAAGACTGGATGTGGCACTTAGTGCCACGGTCTGGATTGTGGTGATGTTATGTCAAAGGCTGGGCTTGATGATCTTAGAGATCTTTTCCAGCCTCAATAATTCTGTGCTTCTGTGAACAAAACCGTATTCTGCTTTCATGAATGTCACAGTGGTATCTGAAATACAGAATTTTTCACAGCTCGTCAAGATGAATTAGTTTGTGTTTATGTGTACATACGAGGAACATGTGACCTGGAAGGGCCTTCCTAACCTCTGTCTCCTGACCATTCTAACCCACATCTGCCCTGTAGCGCCCTTTGCATGTCTTTGGTTTTTAAAAAAACTTGACCCAAGTACTCCAGCCTTAGTGTTACAAATTTTGTAAAATTAAGTGCATTGTATTTCATGCTTAAAACACAAGATTCGAGGTTGTCTGCTGTAAGAATAGTCCAGGCAGAAAGAAGGTTGGGGTAGCTGTAAAATCTCCAGATACCTAGCCCTGAAGAACTAGTTGAAGTCCAAAGAGCCTTCTGGCGTGTTCCTTTGTGCTACAGGTCTACTGCTCTGCAGCACCTGCAACTTGTCCCAGCTTCCTCACCATGTCCAGCCTTGGTCTGCTGCAGGGCAAAGTTTCTGAGCAGGTCAGTGGCTCAGAGATCTGTATTATGAAGTGTCTGCAGAGCAGAAATCCTCTTCTGGCTAGACACAGGAGATTTTCAAACCCTTTTTTATCATTGTTGTCTTTGATCTTCTGTAAAGGAGCAAAGATCTCACCACACATAGGTGAGAAAAGGGATCCTGTAACAAAAAAAAAGGATTAAATTAAAGGGCAGAAAAAGCAGAGCATGTGACTAAACAAAAAACAAAACCAAAGAAAATCCCCAGAAACAAGACCCCAGAAGTTTGAATGTTTGTTGTTTCAGAACAGCTTGGGTAGGCAACAGGAAAAATGAGTCAAATCAGGGAGGTGCAGGTCTTCATAAATCTTGACAGTTGCCAGAGTATGTTGTAAGAATGTCATTCAGATGTGGCAAGACTGTTTGGAAATACAGCCATGTGCTGTATAGGTTTGGGGCACACTGTCACTTTTATAAAGCCCATGAGTGTGTCTGGCTTACAATAAGCACTGTGAGTGCAGCTTATCAAACATGTCATGATCGTTGTTCTGCAAGCTGGATTTCTCACCAAAATGAATGAGGGGCCTGCTGGCGCAGAGATGTTCGGGAATGTTTGGCCCAGAGAGTAACATATTTCTGCTGATATGTAATGAAGCGCAGCACTGGGAGTCATTGCTGGGTAAAAGCTTTGCAGTATACACTTGCGTATCTCTAACGGCTGTGACTACTATGCAAACAGTGCAAAGTTCGCCATCAGCAGTACACAGAGCAGAAAGCAAACCTCTCTGTCCTTCCCCAAGTTCCAGTATGTTTTTCCTACTTTTTCTTCCAACTTATATCCATGTGTGTTGAGTTTTAAAATTTTCATTGTGTCTCTTTTGAGTGTACCAGATCCAGAAGAATCTAACTGCATGAAGGACAAGACTGAAATGCTGTACTAATTTGCATTCTGGTTCAGAATCAAGTGGGGTTTTGATTCAAATCCTGTCAGAGTAGATCTTTGGTTCCCAGTCATCAAGAGCATAGCAGCTGCCAGCCCTCAGAAGCCTCTCCCCATTACATTCCCTAGAATTGTGTGGTCTGTGTGTCTTTAGAGTCATGCCTTTAATCACCTTTAAGAAATATGTTCAAACTGATGTAGAGACCGTGCTTTTTCACTGCATTCTAAGCCCCAACCCAGACGGCAAGTGATATTTTAGTGCTAACACTCTGTTGCCTTTATTTCCTGTATTCACAGTTGATTTCTGACAAGCCTCAAAATTAATACGAACATATTTATGCAACATACATTTTGTTTGCATATTTTGCAATCTTGGCCCTTAGAAAGAATGCTGATTTGCATCACCATTACAGAACATGAATTCAAATGGTGTGAAATTTGGTAAGTGCTGAAGGAAGACCTAATTACACTGCTGTGAAGTTTATGACCAGTGAGACCATGAGCTTTAATTCAAAGAACGTTAAATTCTTTGACTTTAGTAGAGAGGAGAAGGAGCAAGAGAGCTGCTTATCACAAGCAGTTGAACTCAGTGCCTGGGAAAAAGTGAAATGACAACAGTTTGGCTAATGAGCAGAACATTGACACAACATGCCCTGATCAAGACTTCAGCTTCTCTGTACTGTTCTACATATATTTGTCATTACTGGATTTTGATTGTAGGCAGAGGACCAGCATTCCCATGTCTCCTTAGCTTAAGGAACAGACATACATTTTAGAAAGTGAAAATCTTTATGGATACAATGAGCAAACTTGAGATTAATATACACTCCCATACAGATAGAAGAGCCTTAAATGAGTACAATTCGTACTAAAAATCACACATTATCAGTGCTGTAATTATCTACACAGCAATACAGGTATAAAGAGAACTTGACAGTAAGAAGACAGTACATCTGATGCCTTTTTATCTTGCCAAGTGCCTTGTGCTGTTTTACTGACAAGCCTTACTTTATGTTAATTTGAAAGCAAGTTCATGCTATCAAAGTCTTACATCAGTAATCTTTACTCAGGGTTTCAGTTTACCTTGCTGATGGACTTCCTAAGCCACCTGAAATATATGGAAAAGTAAAAGCACCTGCACAGTGAATTGTCTTGGAGTGATGACCGTAGCTTCACTCTTGCAGGTGTTTTATTCCCATGTATCTATGTGGTCAAGCTATCCAACACAAGAAATCCCAGAAGCTCAGAGCTTCTTCATTCCTGTGATGATCTTTGTATTATTATTATTTTTTTTTTAATTGTAGCAGAAAGATCTAGTCCATGGGGCTATTTGTTCATTTATGTATTTAGTAATTGAATACATTTCATATCACATTTGTTCTTGTCTGTTGTCAAGTTATGACATATACTTTTCTGTACTTGAGAGGTAATATTACCTCATTGGGTGACGACTTTAGTAAAAATGAAAGCCCTGCCAGCAGACCCTCAAGAAACCTTGATGCAGTTTTAACTTCTTCTGGGCAAAAATGTGCCTCTAGTGTGAAAGGCCAATATTAGTCCTGGTTACAAAGGAGCAGAGAACAGCATAATATACATGGATGTTACTCCTGGCACTCAGGAGCACAAGAAACACAGTGGTTTGTGAGGGAAAAACCTGGGCTTTAACCAGACACAGTTTCTCCATGCTCTGGACAAAGCTAAGGATGTATTGCTTAGTTTTGCAACCTTAATGTATTTTAATAATGCATGGACCCACCAGTGTGCAATGTACTTTTACCTGAGTTTTGCGCTGTAAGTACTGAATGACAAATACGCTAAAAATGTAGAATTTATGTATACTGATGTAATTTAAAAGTACTGCAATTTCTTTCATCCTGTCTCCTACTAAAGCTTCCTTTGTTCTGTCTCCTCTAAGCTACATGACTGGTTTGCAGCTGCTCTTTTAAACTGGCTTAGCTGAACTTTCTGAGTCTTTCCTTTCTTAGTTACTAGCAGCATAGTCAGAGTTCCCATGGAAACACTGAGGGAAATAATGCAAAGCCTATAGGAAAGCTGCCTGAGCCCCAGCTTTGAGTGGAGCTTCATGGTTGTATCATGATTGTGCAAGGGCTGATGCTTGAAAAGCACATGCAGACAAAAGACAGCAGACTGAATTTTGGCATAAGAATTGTACACAGACCCACCATTTTTGTCTAGCATCACAGAACCACTTAAGGAATGTATGTTTTTATTTCCACTATCCTTTGTATTCTTGCAATCCTAGGCAAAAGTATATTTCCCTAATTTCCATAGCAACTCCCATTAGTGAAACGGAGCTGATCAGCATTTATTTTACCCAAAAAGCTTATTTTGAAACTACCTTGCAGTAAAGAAGTATCCATTCTGTAGTCCTTGATTCTCTGCCCCTCATGTGATAAGTAATGTAGAAATTGGGCAACGTGACCCTAACCCATTCCTTCCTTACACTACCCTTTAATTACTAGAATAAAAATAAATTTAAGCAATTATGGTTTGAAATATAAATAATCTTAGCAATGGTAACTTCCTTTCTTTCTGTTACAAGGACTTGGTCAGGACCTATATCAGTGCTAAATCTTGAGCTCACAGACTTATCTATGTCCTATCAAAAATTTTAAGCTTAGGATCCTCTAGTTCTCTTTTCCTCCTGGAATAACAGTTTCTAGAATCAAAGAATCATAGAATGATTTGGGTTGGAGGGCTCTTAAAGATCATGTAGTTCCAACCCCCCTGCCACAGACAGGAACACCTCCCAGTAGTCAAGGTTGCTCAAAACACAGTCCAAGCTGGTTTCAAGCACATTTAGTAACGTGCATCCACAACTTCCCTGGGTAACCTCTGCCAGTATCTGGTCATGCTCGCATGAGGAACTTCTTCCTAATTTCTAATCTAAGTCTTCATTCTGTTCAAAGCCATTATTCCTTGTCCTATCACTACAGCCCTTGTAAAAAATCCCACCTAATCTTACTTTTAGGCCCCCTTCAGATACTGGATGGCCACAACAGTATCTCCCTTACTGCATTTCCCTGGCCTCCACCAAACTGAACAACCCAAATTCCCTCAGCTTTCATAGGAAAGGTGGACCAGCCCTCTGATCATATTTGTGACCCTCCTCTGGACCCTTTTTAACACCTACATGTTTTTTTTGTGTTGGGAGCTCCAGAGCTGGACCCACTGCTCCATATGATGTCTCCTGAGAGCAGAGGGGTAGAATTACCCCTCTTGACATGACCTGCTGGCCACACTTCTTTTGATGCAGCCCAGGATACAGTGGCCTTTCTGGGCTGCATATAGACATCAGGATTGTCACACAAGATGTGCAGCTTTTCATCAAGCAGCACCCCCAAGTCCTTCTCTGCAGGGCTGCTTTAAATCCACACCTGCCCAGCCTGTATCCAAGATCAAGGTTGCCCCAAGTCAGGTGCAGGACCTTGAAATTTGCCTTGTGGAATATCATGAGGTTGGCCTGGGACCAGTTCTCAAGCCTGCCAAGTTCCTTGTGGGTGGCATCCCTTTACTCCAGCATGTCAACTACATCACACAGGTTGGTTTTACCTGTCTTCCTGTAAACAAAGTACAGAGGGCCTCTCAGTTGTCTCACATGGGGCAAACTAATAAATTCTAATCCACACCTAGATTTTCTACATTAGAGACTCCAAAAGCCTTTGCTCACAAATGTGCAAATATCATGACCAAATTCATGTAGTTGGCTTCCTAAGATGACGGGTGGTAACGAAAACTACATTATACTGGTGTCTTCAAGAAACACAGTAATTCCTTAATAATGGGCATGCAGGTGTACTGGTGAGAGGCCTGTGTTTCTGCGGACACAGCTACATAAAATATCTCCAATGCTCACAGCAGATAGTCCAGCTTGTCTAAGTTCTGGAGGTGGTCACAGAGTTTCCCATGGTGTTTCCAACATCAAGACAAGTTATTATAAATGCTTAATGCAGAGAAAGCATAGAAGATGCATGGGCAATGGCAATATTTCAAACTGTTTTGTCATAAAACTTCCCCACCACAAGATGGGAAAGAACGTGGAAGAGATAGCAGTGAGATGCCAAGGGCACTGCTCTAGCAGAGCAGATTTGTGCACAGTGCAAAATCAGGAAGGGGGACCCTCACTGAAAGGAAATGTTAATTTTTATCAGTGTGCCTCAGCAGAAGAGTAATTCACTGTGCTCTTCAGTAAATCCTGGATGGGTGCTCTGAGAATAGCTGGTGTTGTGGTCTTCATCATGGCTCTTTCATACCTGGAAAACAGGGTGTGATGAACCTTGCAGTGTTATTCTGCAGGTAACTCTGAACTTAGAATGAGAATCAGTGACAGAATGCTCTTAATTTTTCATTGTTCATGAATTCCCATGTTCTTTTCATCCTAATTGTATGCAGGTTTTATATTACACGTGACTGGGATGAAAGTCCTATGTGAATACCTTCATTGTTTTGTTTTCAGTAAATACTCTTATTACAGCAAGTAATGTTACAATCACAATCACATATTCAGCGCTTTCTTCAAGAGTTTCTGTCTCATAAAAAGCCTAAGAAATCCTGTAAATTTCTGCAGTTTGCTGTGATGTTGAAATCATACACTCACACTTGTGCAGGGTCCGTCATCTATCTGCACCTCATGATCTGCAGGTATAACACTGCCATCATTATGGCTGACAGAGAGACTATACACGTACATTTGCCTTCTTATTCTTTTGAGTGTTGCTAATTCCTGACCAATCTCTCCTGATCAGACGAGCTTTTCCACAGATACACACATCTTTATTGGTAAACCGACCAGACACCAAACCACTGGCAGATGCCAGGTAGCATAGCCTGAGAATAAGCAGTAAAAAAAGTCTGTTAGACGAAGAGTACCCTTGATTGTTTCATTTTTGCTTTTTTCTTAGCAACAGTTACACAGTTCAACGCCATGAAGTTATTTTTGTTGCCTAGTCACCTTTTTATTGGAAGTAAGACCATGCAAAGGTTAACTTCAATGCAGTACCATGTTTAACTCCATTGACAAATATGACTCAGTGCTTCTCTGATCCTGATTACATCCAAATTTATAATTTTAACAAATAACTCTCCAGATCACTTTAACCCAGTGCAAGCTTTCCCTGTTCTCCTGGCAAATGAAAGTTTGGTGTTTCATTAATGGTGTTCTTTGTCATACTGAATTTGTCATATTTACAGGAGAAAAGCATAGTCCACATCTCCCACCTGTTCAATTGTATTAATTCTGTTCAGATGAAATACACAATTTTTAAATCATATGGAATATGTGCTGCTGATGGCCCCTAATGAAAATCCAGGAAATCTCTCAGCTGTCCTCAGGGTCTATGCTCTCCCCAGAGACATCTGTATATATAAAGATCATCAGAGTATCTTATTTTGCAATAGTTTTCTTGCATCTTTTTACCCACTCTGGAAATATACAACGAGTTATTTACTCACTTTTATTTATATATATATATATAAAAACTATATAAACAAAAATGCATTAAAATATATATTATATATATATTTACTCGCTATTAGTTATAGCCCTTTGAGCAGGGGATATGCCTGTTATGGTTCACAATGTTGATGCTTGTCGTGAAATCTGCAAGCCAAAGCTGCAAGCTTAATACATGTGTTTTCCCCAACAGAAGGGATTTGGGCTGGCAGGAGGGGGGTTCAATATTTTTTCTTGTTTCAGATCCTCCTCTCCCTCTATTCCCCCTTCCCCTACACTGTTTCTTCCTTTGGGACTCCATCTTCTCTGAATTTTTTCTCATCTGGGTTACAGAGAGGACACACATGTTGCTGAGTGCTGGACTCTGCAGCCATCTTGTCTTGGAAAAATGGTGTGTCTGTAGACAGCATGGAACCTTGGAGATAAGTGGAAAGAAAGTGCCATCTGGATTTCCATGGTTTGCTGAAATAGAGTCTGTGCTGGGATCGGTGTTGTTTAATATCTTAGTTAATGATATTGACAGTGGCACACAGTGTGCTCTCAGCAAGTTTGCTGATGACACCGAGCTGGGTGGTGCTGTCAATATGCCAGAGGAACAGGATGCCATCCAGAGGAACTTAGACAGGCTGGAGAAGTGGGCCCAGGTGAACCTCAAGATTCAATATGGTCAAGTGTAGGGTCCTGCACCTTGGCCGAGGCAACCAGAGATATGAATACAGACTGGGGGAGGACGCACTTGAGAGCAGCAGTGTGGAAAAAATCCTGGAGAGTACTACTGATGAAAAGCTGGACATGAGCCACCAATGTGCACTTGCAGCCCAGAAGGCCAACTGCATCCTGGGTTGCATTAAAAGAAATGTGGCCAGCAAACTGAGAGAAGTGATTCTGCCCCTCTCCTCTTCCCTGGTGAGACCTCACCTGTAATACTATGTCCAGCTCTGGAGGCCCTAACACAAGAAGGATGAGCACCTGTTGGAAAAGGTCCAGAGAAGGGCCATGAAAATAATCCAAGGCCTGGAGCACCTCTCTTATGAAGACAGTCTGAGGGAGTTGGGGTTGTTCAGCCTGAGGAAGAGAAGGCTCCAGGAGGCCCTTATAGTGGCCTACCTAAAGGGGGCTACAAGACAGCTGGGGAGGGCAAGGGGTAAGAGGACAAGGCGTAATGGTATTAAACTGAAGGAAGAGAGATTTAGGTTGGAGATTCGGAAGAAGTTCATTAGTGTGAGGGTAACAAGACACTGGAAGAGGTTGCCCAGAGAAGTTGTGAAAGCTCTATCCCTGGAAGTGTTCAAGGCCAGACTGGATGGGGCTCTGAGCAGTGTGATCTAGTGGGAAGTTGTGATGCCAATTCTGTAGCCCAACCAAAGGAATGCAGCCATCAGCAGAAAACAAATGTACATTTTATTTTCTATCTGTACATAGTGCAAAGATGAAATATCAGAGTCGGTGACCAAAAGAGGCAAAAGAAAAAAACCTCTGGCCAGAAACATCCCAGCAAGAAACCCAGGGGCAGAGAAGATGTCCACAGGATCAGAAAGACTCACCCAAATGTATCATAGAGAATATCCAAGAGATTCACAATCCGCAATCCATTACCCCAGTCCGATTCATTCTGACCTGCTGCCACTGAAGAAAGTCTTCTGTCACTGAAGAAAGCCTGCCAGAAAAACCATGACAGCCCCTCCACAGATAGACTTCTGCAGAAAGACACACACTACCACATAAATAAGAAAATTGCTTTTTTTTTGAAAAAAAAAAAAAAATCTTTTTAGTCCTCTGTGCTTTAGCTTCCATTATCTGGGCAATTTTTTCTTTTGGTATGATTCATGATCCTACATTATAAATGGGTCTCTGATGGGACATGGTGTCAGCTGAAGTGCTGTGTAGACTGAGCACAACGGCACATACCTGACTGTGTCCCCACAGCTAATTTATCCCTTGGAAACATGCTTTTCTTTATTTAAGACATCATTTTTTCAATAGGGACTTCATAAAAAACTTTAAAGTTGACTGAAATGCATAAGCTCAGAAAGAAAATCAATTTCAAGTTAGTTTAAAAAATATGATGATATCTTTTATTACATGCTTGTAGTGAGGATCTCTTCTCCACTGTAGCCTTTCAGTTGCTCTTTAGTGGAAAGAATAGAAATAAGAAGACATATTTACAATTAGGTCAGGCTAAGAAAGGAGCTTTCATGCAGAATGAAATTATTTACATGCACTTAGGCAGGCTATACCTTGTGTCATATAAAAAAAAAAAAAAGGACTTCCTAAAAACATTAGTATGAACCAAAAAAATCTATCTTACTTCTTTACCATTTTTCAACCATGATGAAAGGTATCTATGGATATATTACTGCTTCCCTAACCAATCAGGGTGGTCATTTAACCAATGTAGTAGATTTAGGCCTTAATGATTTCAGCCTAATTATACAAAAAACCTGTTTGTCTGCTAGAAATAAAACACAATCTATAGACACTGTAGGTGTCCAGGACCTTTTTATATGTACTACATATAAAAAATTCACCCTCTCTCTAAAACATCTTCCCACTCTTAGCTCAGGTGCTTTACAATTAGGTCATACAACAATTTAGATGGGAAAATAATAGAATCATAGAATCATTAGGGATTAGAAGGGACCTTGAAAGATCATCTAGTCCAATCCCCCTGACACAGCAGGATCACCTAGACCAAGGCACACATGAACACATCTAGGCGGGCTTTAAATGTCTCCAGAGAAGGAGACTCCACAAATCCCCTGGGCAGCCTGTTCCAGTGCTCTGTCACCCTCCCTGGGAAGAAGTTCCTTCTCCTATTTATGTGGAACCTCCTATGTTTCAGCTTATGCTCATTGCCCCTCACCCTATCACTAGATGACACTGAGAATACTCATATAGATCTTTATCCAACCCCTTCTCAAAGCAGAAGCCACTAGATCAAGTTTCTTGAGGTCTTACTGTGTTTTGAGGATCTCCCAAGAATGGAGAATCCAGATTCTCTAAGCACCTGGGCTGGATTATGCTCGTAGTGAAAAATACTTTTAACATTCAATTGAAATTTCCCTTATTGTTACTAGTGAATAATGCCTGCCCCTTCTCTTTTCTCTGTTCACCTCTGGCTTTGTCTTCTCTGTGGTCTATTTTCTAAGTATTTGAATTCAGTTAGATCCCTGCTTAGCTTTCTAATCTACAGGATAAACAAGAGTGCCTTCCTTACGCTTTCCATGCATGTCATATGCTCCAGAGTCTTGAACCATTTCAGTAGCCCCATCTATGGCTATTGAAATTGTTGGTATCTCTGTTGTTCTACCCCAAACTCGCCACCACTAGCCCAGCTACAGCTTCATTAATATTGTTTCAAACAATTAAAGGGAAATAATCACATCTCTTTATGTTGGACTCCACACCTGATCTGTGTGTTCTAAATAGCAAAACAAATACAGGCTGAATTTACTAGTCCTCACTGGCACACCGGTTGGAATACTGCAAGATGTTTCTACAACAGAACTGCCTGGATTGCTCCTGGAGAAGCTGATGCTGCCAACACAGGTTTACTAACTGGTACAAAAAAAGATGAGTGAAGAGACATAGTAGATGGAATGTTGGATTAGCTAAGCAGGGTTGGGCTTGTTTTGTACTTAAATTGGAGATAGTCTGGGTACACCAGGTGCTGTAGGCTTACCCTACTCCAGAAGGGGTATTGGACTTAGATGGTCTTTTGAGGTCCCTTCCAACCAGTAGCATTCTATGATTCAAGGCATGTTTTTTAAGTCCGGGAAACAGTCCAGATGGGCCATCCTGGCTGTAGAAGGTACATTCACTCAGACTGGGGGTACAGAGCATTGCTCATTAGGAAGAAAAGCTTATCTACATATAGCTCTGGAGCTCAGCTTTCACCTACCACCTTGAAAAATCTACTATGTGCCTGACTTCAGCACAGCAAGAGTAGAGTTTAGCAGGATATGACAGTCTTCACTGTGTTTTATTAGTGAAAAAAAAAATGTTTTCTTGTTCTTTGATAGAACGCACCAATGTTTTCCAAGATGCATCCTAACTCAGTCTGTCCTCACTTTTAGGTAGAAAATCAAAATACCATGAATACAGCACAAGAATGGGAAACTTCATAATCTTATTAGAAGATTGGAACGGCATCTGAAACATCTTAGCTAGTGAGTAAAGACCTTTGTCAATCAAGTAGAGACTTCATGAAAAGGCTCAAAGCAGGGTTTTTGAGGCAAATCTGTCATCTTACTGATATGCTGCACTGCCTTTCAGGCCTCAAAATATTTTCACATAAGAGAAGTGGTCTTCAAAGACCACAGAAAGACCAAGCAACTCCTCCTCCACGCACAAGCCAAACGATAAGGAGTAGGCTATTCTGAACCATAGTTCAGTTCTTTCACATCCTAACATGGAGAGCAGCCAATGAACATTTATGTAGAAACTGTTGCAATACTGAGCAAAGCATTGGCTTGGATTCAGTCTTAAATCTAGTCATAATAAACTATCTTGTCAAATGATAAATGAAGAAGACTGAACAGAATTTCAAATACTAAAGTTACTTTGTCCTTCACCTTCCTCTTACGTGTTTCCATATGTGTACCACCCTTTTAATGTCAGCACCTCTGAGCCTCCCCAGCAAACACATTAGTTCTGTTTTCCCCAGCATGTCTGTGAAAGTTTTCATTTGTTAAACTATTTTCAGAACACTAAGTACACTTACATTGATGCATAGTAGAGCTGAAGCAGTTTCCAAAAATGTAGTTGTTCTAAAATAATTTTACTTCTGTTTTTCAAGGTGCATGGCAGTACAGTTACATTGCTTTTGGAAAATATGATGGAAAACTGTATCTCAACTAAGCCCAGAGACTTAGGGGTTTTTCTTAGTTTTTACTTCATGAAATATTTCAAGTATAGCGTAGAAATATTTTAAGTATATGCCATATACTACATGGAAATAACTAATAGATATTCTTTCAGAATATTAATTCTTCCATTCCTTCATACCTGCATATTCATAAAACCTTGATGCTCCAGTGTGTCTTTTACTAATATAGATATAACTGCTTCTATCTCTGACAAAGTTTGCTAATACTGTCCTGTAATATAACTCAGTCCATCCTCACAACCAAAAGTAAGAGGCCCAGCACAACTGAGCGTGGGCACCACTATATAGACAGGAGCGCTCTCCTGCAAAGCAGAATGAACTCTGCAGTAACTGATATGTCAGTTAGCAGCGAAGCACACACGTCTTGAGCACACACACACTTTGTCCGCTAAAAGCTCTGGATGCAATGTCTGAAAGTCTCTTAATGAAATCAGGCACATATACCCACACAGATATACTAATATTTTTCTCTCTCTTTGTGTTGGCAGAGCTTCTTTAACCTCTCACTCATGAGATGGAAAACCAATCTTAGTTTTGGTTATGGTTTTTGGTTGACTAATAGCTGAAACTAGATTAAGAGGAAGAAAGAGAGAAAGGCTTCTCCTTTTGGAGGCATCTTGAGCCAAAACAAGAAATTACATACAGAGCCATGTCAGTGTAAGGAGAAACACAAGCTGGTTGTCATTTCTGAGGATGCAAGTTTTCTCCCTTTTTCTCTCAAAGGTGAAAACGCCAGAACTGGAACTAGAGAAGGGCTGTTACTCTCAGGTTGAGAGTTCCAGCCAGGATTGAGGCAATCACGCCATGTACAGATCTGAGGCTTTTAATAAGTATCCATTGAAGCAGTTAACTGTGTATAACTTAAAAAAAATAAACCAAAGCTACTGTCTTAGGATGACGCTGTGCCATAGTGCTCACCAGAACTAACACCTAACAGACTATTTCCGTATCTCCACAGGAAGGAATTAAAATACATGTTAAGTTTTGGAGATGAGCTCTGTATTAGCTGGTATTTTACCAAAGTCAGTGGCTTTTAAAGCCATCCCTCAATTCTCTTCCTAACCAGGAAAAAAAAGAAAAAATCAGCCCTTATATTCAAAATGAACCTACAGATCTACGCAATGCTAATATATACCCCAATATGGCAATCAAAAATCTTGACTAAGAGATTCAGTTGTTAGCAGGCATGAAGAAAATACATGTAGCATGTTTAACAGTTTACACTACAAATTTTCTCATTTGCAGACATGTCTAAGAACAGTCATTTTATTAAAATAGAGAAACAATTCCAACAGAGAATGATCAGAGCTCATACATACATCAGCAGAAAGCAGAAAGACGTCTATGAGAAGCAGCCCAAAACTCAGATACCAAAAGGAAAGAGGCAGCCCCTCACTCCAAACCAGGAAATAAAATAGCTGAGATACACACTTTCCTAAATACTCAGGAGGCGTAATTTTTTTCTGTAAGACAACAGGGTAAGAAAGCTGATAGGCTAATGGGAAGTTAGGAAAACTAAATGACATCCCAACTGACAGTACTGCACATTGGGGAAATAGATGGTCATCAAGCCTATCTTAGCATAGCTGCAGTATTTGAGGCATTATATTCACTCATGATGCACCTTTACAGTCATTTAAATACTGGTAATACGTGGATAGCATGTCCTATGAATAAGCAACTTCTGGTCATGTCTCATGACAAAGAAAGACAGATCACAGAATCACAGAATGACTAAACAATACATGAATTCCAGTGATGTTCTCCTGAGAATCTCCAGCCTTCATGTTCCTCTTGCTCTGCTGCTGTTCATCACTCATGGACATTTCACACCCCTAGGCTTTGATGTGTGGCTGTCTGTGGACTTAAAAAATTACTTGGATTAAGGTTCCCATTTCTTCCTATCTGAGATGTCTTATCTGAGGCAATTTCAGAAACATATCTGATTTCCTATCTGTGCCTTTGCTCTATGACTGTAGTGTCTGAATGCCATGTCATATTTGACAAGCCTTACATACATTCCACCTTGCTAGAATTATGGTGTGGAACTCATCAGCCATTATATCTATTATATGACACTCCAAAAATGTGTATGGGGTAATCTCCAGGTAGGAAGTGGCCACCCACACAGGATTGTCTGTGAGGCACCCACACATCACAAGCAATATAAATCCTAAGCAAAATAACATCAGCTCTTACTCATCTTTAGGAGGTGTGAACTCCTTTAGGAGTAACTGCACTCAAGTGGCCACCTTGTCATCTTAAGGAGAAACAGGTCCCAGGGACAGGGAATTGTACTGGTGAACTACTCTTATGTTGGGCTGCTGCTGAAGGCAGTGGTTAAATTATCAAAGTGCCCTCCTCTACCCTCTACTCTTTTGTCCTTGCTGCTTCTCTTTCACCACTACTGGTGTTTCTTTAAACAGCCTGATCACACACCTAAACTGACGTAAAACTAGCCCTACTAAATAAGTTAGAGAATAGTTTTATCTTTGGGTTCCTAAAGTGACTCACCTCCAACACTACTCCTGTAGTGGACCCTAGATGTTCTGCAATGTTTACCCCCAGAATCATGACAGCAGTGCACTATCTCAGTATCAGGGTTTCATTCTATGAGTGACTTAAGCTTGTTATGTCACTGCTGTTACTACTTATTCTGCTTAATATATTCCAGGTATGGTACATGATTAAGCGTCTGCACAATTCTAAGTGTGCCACCACAGGACCCACTGCTGCTTCACCCCTAACAATCACAAACACTATAGAAACTCCTCTAGCCACACTGACATGAGTGTCACAGACACCTCAGTTACTACCCCTGCACCAACACCTGCTCAGGTAGCTCCCATGAATCAAACAAGAGCTCACATAGAAAAGCATTAGATAAAACCGATCACTCTGGGGATGTAGAAAATAACCAGCACCCAAGGACTTCTCAGGAGGATCCAGGAGAGGGTCCTTCTTCTGCAGGGGGAGGACTGGAGCAAGATACACCTGCTTAGTCTCGCGATTATAAATCTGTATGGAACATAAGAAAGACATGAACAGTGAGAGACACTAATCTCCTGGTTGCTTAGGTGCTGTGATATTGAGGCTGACATGGTTGGCCTAACTGGTAAAGAGGCATGACAGCTGGGAAGCCTTTCTTGGGTTGCTGGGACTGATAGAGTTCTTGGGAGTGATCTGGTACCATCAGCCTTTGAAGGAGACTCCTTGCTGCTGAACAGAAACATTATCCTTATAAGGATGCTATCATGGTTCAGCCCTGCAAGTAGATCTGTTGCAGAAGGGCAAGTGAGAGAGCTGTCTGTACATGAGGTGATAGATGGACATTGGTCCCAAAATGTAAATCCAGACCAGGCAGAGTGTATTAGCCCTGAATGTGCAAATTGTTCAGAGTCCCCCTAAACAGTACACGCACATGCTGTCACCGTGATCCAGTCTGGTGATGAGGATCTGTGGCTACAGACCTAAGAAGTGACCAAATGGGTGTAGAATTACGAGGACTCTATTAGCAAATCATTATCACTGCAGTGGAGAATATGGCAAATATGATTCTGGAGAGACAGGACCACATCTAACCTCCCATCTAACTTTTCTCCTTCGTGGGCTTATGTCTCAGCTATTAATAGGAGAAGCCGCTCCACAAGACAGGTCCAGAACAAATGGAGCATGTTGCATGCTGAGACATGGTGATTCCTCTGCGACCACAAAGAAAACATGACAGGGTGGAACCAATGACTAATTTGCACATTGTGGTCCAGAGCATGTCAGTTGCTAGATGAACATGTCTGGAGAGGCCGCACCAGTAAGTTAGGTACCTCCACATAAGAGCAGCTCCATTGCTCCAGCACCATTGCACCATTCGCTCCTGTCCAGCTAACCCTCTTGTTGCAGCCACAGCAGGTCACTCACATTCAGCTGATGATCATATTCATTGTTAGGGGGGCCCTGCCTCCAGCCATAGAGAGGAGAGGGACAACAGAGTGCACTGAACAGTGTGCACTCAATGGCCTGGCACATCAGAGCCACTGCAGTACTAAGCCTTAGAAGACACAGGTGTGCAGTGCAAACTGATACTAACTATCAAGGGAAAGAATTCATAACGATCAGTGGAGTGACTGGAGGGTCCCAAGAACTGGCACTGCTTGAGGCTGAGATAAGCCTGATAGGACACAGCTGGGAGAAACGTGTGATAGTGGTCCAGATGCATCCTCAGAATTGACTTCCTCTGAAAAGGGTATTTTAAGAATCCAAAGGGCTGTAAGTTGGGCTTTGGTGTGGGAACAGTAGAGACTGGTAACATTAAGCAGTTGTCTGCCCATCCTGTACTTTCAGACAGCCCTTGGGTTGTAGGCCTGCTGGAGGTAGAGGATCAAAAGATGCGAACAGCATCCATTTCACTACATTGTCGGCAGTGTGGGACCAACAGAGACTTGCTACACCACATAAAGAATCGGAATAATCCATCTGAAAGCCAAGATGTTATTTGCAAGGCTTGCACATCCTTCAGCAGTCTGATATGGCCAGGGTGGAAGCCTGACGGGGAATGGAGGCTGACTATGGACTTCAGTGGTCTGAATGAAGTCACACCATCCATGACTGCTGCAGTTCCTGACATGTTGGAGCTTCAGTATGAGCTGGAGTCCAAAGCAGTGAAATGGTGTGCCACAACTTATCTTGCTGATGCCTTTACCTCCATTCCTATAGCAGAAGAAAGCAGGCAGTGGCTTGCTTTCATCTGGAGGAGCACAGGGTATACCTGGAACCAACTGCCCCAGGGGTAGAGGCACAGGCCAAATATCTGCCATAGACTGATCATGATACACACAGAAGGGCAGAGCTCCAGACCATCTGCAGTACATTGATGACACCATTGTATGGAGTGACACAGCAGTGGAGGTCTTCAATAAAGGTACCAAGATCATTGACATTCTGTTGGAAGCTGGATTTGCTATGGAAAGGAACAAGGGTCAGAGGACCTGCCAGTTCTTGGGGGTTTATGCCAGGGATAATGGTATCACCTGGAGTCTCGGGCAGAAAGTGCCAGGGGAAACTTGACGGCATCTCCTTGGGTTCTGCAGTGGAGGGTACCAAGGCTCAGAGGCAAATTACACCCCCACTGAGCAGGAGATACTGTCTGCTTGCAAGGGAGCTTGTGCCACTTCAGAAGCGATTGGCACTGAGGTAAAGCTCCTTCTGGCGCCCACACTTCCAGTCCTAAGCTGGGTGTACCAGGGGAAGGCAGCATTATCATGTCACGGACATTACCTGGAGTAAGTGGGCTGCCCTTTTAACCATACACGTACACGTGGGCAACATCCAGGTATTGTGGAGGTGATCACCAACTGACCAGAGGGAACTGCATTAGAGATGTCACCAAATGAGTTAGTGACCCACCCTGATGAAGCCACCCCATATGAAGACCCTGTGGATGCGCATAAGCTCTACACTTTTTTCACCAATGTATCCTGCTGACTTGTAGGGAACCAGTGAAGATGGAAAGCTGCTACTCAAAGAGTTGCTGAAGCAAGCGAGGGTGAAGGTGAATTGAGTCAGTTTGCAGAAGTCAAAGCCATCCAGTTGGTTCCTGATACCACTGAGCGAGAGAAGTGGCCAGTGCTGTGGCTGTATACAGATTCTTGGATGATGGCAAATGCCTTACAGGGTTGCTTTAAGAAGTGGAAGCAGAAGAACTGGCAATGGATGGGGAAATCTATCTGGACAGCTGCCCTGTGGCAAGACATTGCGGTTTAGCTGAATGAGCTGATGGTAATGGTGCAGCATGTAGATGCCCATGTACCAAAAAACCATGCCATCAAGGAATATCACCATAACCACCAGGTGGACTAGGCAGCCACAGAGTCCCAGGTAGACCTGGACTGGTACCAAGGATGAAGCCTTTTTAGCTCAGTGGGCTCACACCACTTCTGTTCACCAGGGAAGAGATGCCACTTATGGATGGGCCAGGGACCTAGGAGTGGATTTAGTAATGGATGTAGGTTCTCAGGTCATCTATGACTGTAACACCTGTGCTGCCATCAAGCAGGCAAAGAGGTTGAAGCTTCTGTGGTACAGGGGGCAACAGACAAAATACCAGTATGGAGAGGCCTGGCAGATAGACTACATCACACTTCGCCTAGACTCTCCAGGGTAAGTGCTGTGTGCTAACAATGGTAGAAGGAAGCACTGGATGGCTGGAGATACAACCCGTGCCTCACGGCACAGCCCATAACAACATTCTGGGCCTTGAAAGACAAATCTTGTAGCAACAGAGGACCACATAAAGAATTGAATCAGACAACAGGACCCACTTCACAAATAATTTGGTAGCTAATTGGCCAAAGAGCATGGTATAGAGTGGATTTATCACATCCATTTTCATGCACCTCTGTAAAAATTAAAAGGTGCAATGGGTTGCTAAAAACCACCCTGGATGGGGGAATTTCTAGGAGTTGAGATAAGCATCTGGCAAAAGCTACCTAGCTAGGGATTCCCTAGCTGGGGATAAATTAATTAAGCTGGCCCTGCCCCCTCATACCTTTTACATACAGTGGAAGGAGATGGGGTTCCTGCTGCGTGTGAAAGAAACCTGTTAGTGAAAACTGTGCAGGTTTCCTCACCAGAGACAAACCCATCCATGGGGTCGTCTCTGCCCAAGGCACTGCACATACCTGACAGGTGGTCAAACAAGATGGCAATGTTCACTGTGTGCCTCAGGGGAAGCTAACACTGCCAGTTTAATTAGCAGTGTTACAGGTAATAAGATAGAGAAGGGTGTCTACAAATCATGACTGGGTGCTGTAAATCCAGCCATATGGCTTAGAAGAAGAATGTGGTTACACAAACAAGGCAATATATCAGGATTTGGTCTTGTTAATCAAGCCTTATGGCCTAGAGTAGATAAGGGATCAGAATGTGGTCCTGTAAATGAAGCACTATATTAGGATTAGGTGTTGTAAATCTGACTACATGGCTTAGAGGAGCCAGTTAGGGTTTAGAGCAATAGATAACAATGCTGAAACCTCAAAAGATAAATTACTTAAGTAAACTGTTGAACTTTTTAGTTCAAAATAGTTATGAATATTAATTCTCCACTCTAAGCATATTTAGCATAATAAAACATTAGCATAACAGCACATTGGCATAATCTAATTGTGGCATAAAGTCACGATTAATGATATATATTATGTATGATATAAGGGGGGCAGGGTGGTTCATGCTAAGTGCAGCATGTAGTAGGTACACCAGAAAGTCTGTACGCTCCAAGTATCTCAAGCAGTGGGGAAATCCAGTTGGGAAGTCTGCATCTTCCAGCAATCTGAGAGACCTCACAGGACTATTTTTCCAGTGGACTCTCTCTTTATTCAACTAAAGTTACCCTTTGTATGACTCCTCTGTCTCTTTTGTGAACACTGACCTTCAGCAGTGTGATTTTTCAAGTGCAGGTTATTACAATCACCCAATCTACATTTCTCAGGCAATGGGACCCATCCATAAAAGTTTCTCAGTTCATGTATATAGCTATGTACACATAGACAGTTATGTGTTGTGTTTATTGTCTACAGGTATATAGTGTATATTGTATATAGTGTTATGATTATATTGAATGTAGTTACATAATCTTTATTGTGTATCGGTATTTATTATTAATGTGCAGTTGCATATATTCATTTATATACCATGGAAAGAGATATAGGGATGGACTGTCCTGGGTTAATTTCTGACCCCTTGACATGACATTATAGCTTATGGAGCCAACCAGATTTCATCACATGACCAACATGAGAACTAATGGATATCCTTTGTCCACAGCACTATAAATAACATATGAGAGGACTGAACTGTCTCTTTTCTGCCCTGAGCCCTGCTGGGACAGCTGGCACTCTGATCTGCTGTTTCCTCCTGCTGTGTGGACCTGATGAAAAGATAATAACCCCCATCTTCTTCCCTGATATCTTCTAACTTTCCTTTCTTATGCTTTTATTCATTTTTCCCTCATTCCTGATCCAGTCCTGGTATCATTTTATTCCCATACCCATTTTCTTGAATTTTTGCTTCCTTTTGCCTTCTTCCTTTCCCCTGCTGCCATTTCCAAAAATGGGTTTGGTGGGTGTGTGGGTGGGAAAAGCCTTTCCTTTTTTTTCTTTTTTCTTCCTGTGGACAGTTTTTCTAGCCATGTGCAGGCTGGGCAAGCTGCAGAGAAATGTTTGCTAGGTTTTTGCGTGTTACAGCTTTCACATCTGCACTGAGGAAGTGACAGATCCGTTTTGCCAGTGGTTTACAGGGGTTTTGTTTCACTTTTTTTCTAACCATTTCATGTTCTTTGTTAATAAAATTTGGTTTTTTCTTTACCGTGTTGTTTTTGTTTTTACTGTGTTTTGAACACCCTGGGAAATCAAAACCAGGACACTCAGGTATCAGAAAGTATCATCATTAGCCCAGATGTGTGTAAACCAACAAGTATTGCTTTAATTTGTCTGGATTTGTCAGCATCTTATCTGAGGATAAGAACTTCAAAGCAACTGTGTGATATGGAGGAAGTGTTTTTCTGAATGATTTGGCACAAGGCTCCTTAGGACAATCAGGATGGAAATTGAATTCCTTAAGTTCAGGAAACTTACTCAGCAATTTCTGCAGCAAGCCTGCACCTTCTGCTTGAGTATTTCCTCACTTCTTTTCCACAGATCTTCAGTCCTGAAGGAAGATAAAGAGTCTCTAAGTAAGTGCAATTTCCAGTGTATAATTTGCTTCACTGTTAAATAATCATGACTGATTTCCAGGCTAAATGTGATTAATTTTGACTTTCAGCAAGTGGATTGCTTGACACTCTTATCTGTTCTATATAACTATGGAAACAGAGCACTAGAAAAGAATCAGTTTTATAAAACCATTACGTCATTATTAGTCCATGTCGTTGCTGTGAATATTCATACTGTCTCCTTCACCTCTTTCCAATAGGCTTTAGGGAGAGCTGTCAGGATACATGTCAGTCTACCCACAGCATTTGTTGCTCTGCAAAGTTCAAGCAGGCACATCACCAAAAAATTGTAATGATTTTGCTTTTCTGGCAACAGCATACTCACTTGCATGCATTTTTCTTTTCGGTTATTATCTGTTGTGCTAGACAATGGTGACAACTGGAGAAAAGACATCAGATCATTGAAACCACTGTGCAGGAGTGATGCCAACATATCCTTGGGTGCTCAAATGATCTGTCAATCTTATCAGCAGACTTGCAATCTAGGATGAAGTTTCTAAAGTTTGACTGCAAGGACTATCTGGTTTTACACTTCTTTTACATCTGGAAGATAAATCATCTTCTAGAGCATCTGGGCATATACCATCTAAATAATTCCCTTACAAGGTCAGTGTGAGAACAGAGGAAGTAAGGAATTCAGGTTCATTTTGGTACCCAGGCACGCCACCCTGGCTGCTAGCGACTTCTCCACTAGAGTCTCATCTATCATGAAGGTAACAGGGCATACCTATTGTGGTGTCCAAGCTTGCGAGAGAAGCTTTTTTTCTCATGACATCAAACTTCAATGGATATAGCCTGCCTTCTCAGCCTTAGAGGTGCAGAAGGTATTAATGACCTTCAGTGAGAGAATCCCTGAAAAAAAATAAAAAGTTATGCACAATGCATATTTCTTAAAACTCAGGTATCAATGAGACTTTGAAAATTATTTTGCCTCTAGTGTAATGCATATAGAACAGACATAAATCTCTATTTAGACATATGATATCTAATATCTGATAAAATTAATGTGATAGATAATAATAAGGAACTCATACATTGTGTCCAGAATTTCCTAGGTAGGAAAATCCTGAAATATCTAACAGGCTTTCGTGTTAGTTATGAAATAATCCTCATCATCCTTACCTTGCTTAACAAGTGATAGAACAAGAGGAAATGGCTTCAAGTTATGCCAGGGGAAGTTTAGATTAGACATCAGGAAACATTCCTTCACTGAAAGATTGGTCAAGTATTGCAACAGGCTGCCCACTGAAGTGGTGAAGTTGCTGTCCCTGGAGATGTTCAAAAAGCTTGTAGTTGTGGCGCTGGGGAACATGGTTTAGTGGGCATGGTGGCACTGGGTTGACAGTTGGATTTGTAGGTCACTTCCAACCTTAAAGATTCTATGATTCTATGATCTTAAAATACAGCTGTGCACTACATGGCTCAGTAAGAGTTGCCACAAGTTTCTAAGGTATTCCCAGGACTTAGTAATATGTAGAAAACAGCTACTCCATACAGATGCATAGATGTGTTTTCACAGGCAGCCATGCTGAGCCTCCTTGTGCATGCTGCTTACTAGCAGCAGAAGCTGGGATGACAGTCTTTACAGATGTTAAGACAGTGAGGCAGTCTCACCTTCTGAATTTTTCAGGCCATTAATCTCCAGCTGTCTTGATTTAGTGGGGCCATTCTGTCACTCCAGAACCTCACCTCACTCACCCACAGGACAAGCCCTACTACTGTCAAGCATCATCAACCACAAAGAGGTCTAAGGCTGTGCAGTGCACGTGCTGCAACAGCAAGACAAATGCCCTTTACAGCCCATCTTATCAGCAAGATTCTCCTACAGCAGCAGACTGATTCAATGAAGAAAGAGCTAAGCCAAAATCCAGTCATCAGTTTGCCACAGTGATTTCTGTCAACATCTTTATAGATACTGTTTACAGCCCTTAAGAGCAAGGACTGGAGAAGTACTATGCACAGTATAGTTATTGTATGTATGTACAGTCCATGACAGACCTTAACTACTTCAGGTATGCTGACACTACCTGTAACCCACGTCACTGCTGACTTCTTCACACAAGTGAAACACAGTGTGCTAACACACTCTGCGAACTGTTCTTTGGACTCCTCTTATGCACTGTCTGAAAAGTCATACTGTCAACATGTGATGGACCATTTTTCAGTGGGGAGGTCAAATAATCATCACAGACTGCCCAAGGTTGGAGAAGTCCTCAGAGGTCATCTAGTTCCAACCTCCTAGCCACAGCTAGGGACACCTCCCAATAGACCAGGTTGCCCAGGGCCCCATCCAGCCTGGTCTTGAACATTTCCAGGAAAGGGGCATCCATAACTTCTCCGGGCAACCTGTTCCAGTGCCTCACCACCCTCACAGTGATTAATTTCTTCCTAAGATTTAATCTAATTCTACCTTCTTTTATCATATTTCTATCACATGCATGAAGGAAACCTGGTGCAAAATAAGATCTATAATACTGCTACACTGTAACATCTGTTCTTCTGAGTAAGATATGCCACTTTAGATACAGGACTATTTGTTTGACAGCCGTATCTGCCTGAAATCCAAGCCTGAGAATGTAAACACTCAGCACATTAGAGCCAACGTGCTGCAGTGAAGAGTGTGTGATGACCAGCATCCTTGAAAGGCTGCTTAAATGTTTGAAAGGTCCTTAACAACTGCAGAAAAGGAAACCTAGCCTCACCTGTCTTAAGAAGGATCAAAAGGATAATGACCTGGATGAGGGGTTTGAGTCTACCCTTAGAAAAGTCGCAGATGACAAAAAGTTGGGGGGAATGTCAATCTGCTGGAGAGTAGGTAGACGTTGCAGAAATATCTGGATCTTTTGGCTAAGGCCAACAGTATGAGGTTTAACAAGGCCAAGTGCAGGGTCCTGCACTTTGGTTGCAATAAACCCTTGCAGCACTACAGACTTGGGGATGAGTGGCTGAAGAGCATCCTGGCAGAGAGGGTCCTGGGAGTAGTGGCTGACAATTGCTTGAATATGAGTCAGCAGTGTGCCCAGGTGACACGAAAGGCCAATGGCATCCTGGCTTTATCAGAAACAGTGTGGCCAGCAGGTCTAGGGATGTAATTCTACCCCTCACTTCAAGAAGGAGATTGAGATACTGATATAGGTCCAGAGGAGAGCAACAAGGCTGGTGAAGGGACTGGAAGAAAAGTCTTATGAGGAGAGGCTGAGGGAGCTGGGGTTGTTTTGCCTGGAGGAGACTCATGAGAAACCTTATCACTCTACAACTGCCTGAAGGGAAGCCGTAGACAGGTGGGAGTCAGTCTTTTCTCCCAGTCAATCAGTGACAGGATGAGAGGGCAAGGCCTGAAGCTTGCCAGGGGAGATTTAGACTGGATATTAGGAAGCACTTCCTCATGGAAAGGGTGATCAGACATTGGAATGGGCTGCCCAGGGAGGTGGTTGAGTTGCCATCCCTGAAGGTGTTTAAGAAAAGACTGGACATGGCAATTAGTGCCATGGTCTAGCTGATGTGGTGATGTTAAGTCATAGGCTGGACTTGATGATCTCAGAGGTCTTTTCCAGCCTCAACTAATTCTGTGATTCTGATCCTGTGACACACTGGAGAATCACAGGACAACCAACTTTGCTGATGCTAGAGCAAGTCCTCCCGAAGCACTTTTCTACGTACATGAAGAAGTGACTGTGGACAGTCAGCATGAACTGCCTAGATGTAAATCTTGTGTGACCAGCTGAGTCTATTTTGTGATGAAAATGACTAGAACTGCAGATGAGGATACAGTAGTGGATGTCATTTACCTTGACATTAGCAACACTTACAACACTGTTTCCACATTATAGGGTGGTTAGGTAACACAGATAAGTAAATACCTGGCTGGAGGATAGGCCTTCATGGTCAATGTCTTGATGCTGGTAACAAGTAGGGTCCAGGAGGATCTTTACTAGGACCTGCCCTGTTTAAGATCTGTATCTCTGATGAAGTGGATAAGGTGATGTGGTGCAATTTTATCAGGTTTGTGGGTAACATTATGTTGCAAAGATGAGTCAAAAACGCATGAGGGCAGGGCTGCCATGAATAGGGACTTGGTTAGGCAGGAGGAAGGGTTTAATAGGGCTTCCATACATGTGTGGCAGGAGCAATGTGCAGCCTTTTCCAGAGAAGGTGGAGTCCTGGCATGACTGCTGGTGGGGCTGGGTTTGCTGCTCAGAGAAGGCTGAAGGCCCTGGTAGGCAGCTAGCTGAGCAAGGGCCAGCTGTGACTTTGATCAGCAACAGGGGCCAGCAGCACCTGCAGCAGTGTGAACAGAGCTCAGCTTTGCCACAGAGAAGGCATCGAGGCACCTAACAGCACCCAAACACCTATGGAGAGAGGATGAAATGGGCAGGTTCTTCACAAAAGTGTTTGGCATGAGAGTGAGAATTATCAAGCACAAGCTGAAACTGATGAGGCTCTGGCTGGAGATACAGACCAATTTTTTCCCCTCTGGGACAGCCAGGCAGCGGAGTATGAAACAGCTTTTCTACAGACAATTGTGCCACCTCTGTCACAGGATGTTCTTAAATCCAAACTGGACAAAACACTAAGTATCCTGGTCTGATCTCACCAACTGCTTTATCAGGAGGTTAGGCTTGTGTCCTGCCAAAGTCACTTTCAATCTGAATGACTGTGAATGCTTTTCTGTTGAATAGTCTAAAACCCCTGTATGAAAAAAGAATACTAGAGCCCAAGAATTGAAAATCCTTCATTTTTACTTTAGTCCTCATTTGGTGGTCCTTCAGATTCCAGAGCCCTGTAGTGACAGAAGAGCATAGTGAAGAAGACAGGCTCTTCTCAGTGTCATCCAATGACAGGAGAAGGGGCAATGGGTGCAAGCTGGAACATAGGAGGTTCCACACAAACATAAGAAAAAGCTTCTTTACTATGAGGGTGACGGAGCACTGGAACAGGCTTCCCAGAGAGGTTGTGGAGTCTTCTTGTCTGGAGACATTAAAAACCCACCTGGACATGTTCCTGTGAGACTTGATCTAGGTGATGCTGCTGTGGCAGGGTGATTGGACTACATGATCTTTCAAGATCTCTTCCAATCCCTAATGTTCTGTCCCTCAGCGTGATTCTGTGAACCACAAAGGTGCAGGGATCAAGTTTGAGGTGTAGCAGTTTGTACTACAAGAGTAGCAGTTCATGTGAGCAGGACATGCGTGTAGGGCACAGACCCGCTCAGGTTTCAGAGGCTGATGACCTCAGTGGCCATCAGCCTCCAGGTAGATTGGTAGCTATGGTGTGCACTTGAGCAAAAGCCATTGCCAGAAAGAATGTGGCAACCAAGACCCAGGTCCCACTCGGGCACATAGCTGTCCAGGTCTCTGGCTGCAGGCAGTGCCTAAGCCTATAGTTTGTGTCAGAAGGCAGTCAAGAGATTGACTGTGTGATGTGTGATCGAGCAAATGATCTGCGCAGCATGGCTGTTGAGGTGAAGGAAGCAGAATGACTATGGGGAGTATTGGGGAGTGTGTGAGAGAGATGGACTTGTGGAGCCTATCATCCCTGAGGCAAAAGGCAGTAGGTTAATGCTCTATAGCAAGCAGAAATTCCCCTGCCCTAATGCCACCAGGCAGATGGAGGGAAACCAAGTCACAGAGGGGACAGGTCCCTGCTTGGGGTGGCAGGCAAATCTCCCAGCTGCCCTCAGTCTTCCAATTGCTGTTACACAATAGGCATGGGGCTCCAGAAAGTAAGGGCCAGGAAAACGAGGATACAGATGAAGGCTCAGTGTCAGTTACTACAGACATCTCCAAACAATGCCTGTAAAGAGTAACTGCACCACTTGAACACTTTGGGCATCATAAAAATAAATAATGTGTGCTTACAGTGAGTGACTCTGTTGACAGGCACTAAGGCCCCCGTCTGCTGGCTGACAAGGAGTCACAGGAGATGTGCTGCATCCTGGGAGCTAAAGTATGGGATGTTGCTGAGTGTGTTTTCCAGCTTGTCAAAAGCACAGATTACTGTCCATTGCTGCTCTTTCATGTGGGCTCAAGTGACACCAGAACTCATAATCTGAGTAAAATCAAGTAAGAATTCAGAGCTCTGGGGCAACATGCAAAAAACTTTGGGGCCCAGGTAGTATTTTCTTCCATTTCACCAGTTAGAGATCTGTGAACATTTAGAAGTGGGTGCACTGAGTGCATCAACCACTGGCTATGTAATTGGTGTTGTCATGAAGGTTTGGGGTTTTTTGACAATGGAATGTACTTTTCTGAATGTAATCTGTTAGGAAGGGATGGGGTCCATCTGTCTAGAAGGGATAGAGGGACCTGTGGCAGCAGGTTGGCCAATTTAGCTAGGCAGGCTTTAAACTGATGAACTAGGAGGGTGCAGATCAAAAGGGGAACTCTCAAGCTGTTGCATCCAACTAGGAAAACAGCTCGACCGATCAGTGTTAACAACAGCCCCTCAGCCATTGACCACCAAGCTAATCTAGTGGTCTTCCATTCTTCTAGGGTGAAAACTAAGTGCTCAACTGTCTTGAAATGCTTCTACACCAATGCATGCAGCATAGGGAACAGAAACAGTTAGAAATCTGTGTGCAGTCAAGGGACTATGATCTGATGAGTTACACAGACATGGTGGGACAGCTCGTATGTCTGGAGTGTGGTCATAGATGGCTACATTCTTTTTAGGAAGGACAGGTCAACAAAGTGAGGTGGTGGAGTTGTTCTTTATATAAGAAAGCAACTAGAATGTATTCAGCTCAGCGAGCTGAGTCCAGTGCAGAGCCACAAAGATGATGAAGGGAGTGGAACTTCTTCCTTACGAGAAGAGGCTGAGGGAACTGGGTCTCTTCAGCTTGGAGAAGACTGAGAGGTGACCTCATTCATATTTATAAATACATAAAAGGTGAGTGTCACGATGGTGCCAGGCTCTTTTCAGTTATCCAATGATAGGACAAGGGGCAACGGGTGCAAGCTGGAGCATAGGAGGTTCCACAAAACCATAAGAAAAAACTTCTTTACTGTGAAGGTGACAGAGCACTGGAATAGGCTGCCCAGAGAGGTTGTGGAGTCTCCTTCTCTGGAGACATTCAAAACCCACCTGGACGCGTTCCTGTGCAACTTGATTTAGGTGATCCTGCTCTGGTATGGGGATTGGATTAGATGATCTTTTGAGGTCCCTTCCAATACCTAACATTTTGTGATTCTGTTCTGCAGGGGCAACTGGGAATATATGGGAGGCCATGAGGAGTGTCAACTGCTGCCTCAAGCAAAACCTGCTTCCATTCACCCTCATCCTGAGCTCTATCTGCCCACTGAGCCTGCTCAGGGAAAGCAGGGAGCAGCTCCATCAGTCCATTTGTCTCACATTCCCTGATGCTCCTCAGCTCACCTCCTCTCAGAATTCTGAATCAACTAGAGGAGCTCCTCTACCTAGGCTAATATTCCTCAAGTGAGCTCTGAGCTGCCATTCTGCCCCAGTGTCATAGTTGGGCACAACCTGATGCCTGGATGGCTACATTTCTGCCCTGAAGCTCCATCTGGGTAGAAGCACCAGTTGTGGGGGGGACAGCACATGAAGAGGCCACAGCCTTCTGCCAGGTGAAAACCATTGCTTCTGTCTAAAGCAGGTAGAGTGGGCAGTGCCCACAGTCCCTTTCTTGCTTGCCTTTCCCCACAGGCTGCTGTGACATGGACACAGGAGCTGCCCACATGCGCTGCTACACTGAACAGGCTGGAGACAGCCATGGCCTGCTCTGAGCATGGGCTTGAGACACTTCCACTGCACTGTGTTTAGATGCCCCCACGGCCACCCTGAGCTCAGCATGCATTTGTGCATGAGCTTCTCTTAGTGTGAATGGAGAGAATATCCCTGCTAAGCATAAACCCAAGATCAGCAAGTCCTGCTAACTCCTGATGAAATGTTTTTGGTGGGACTGCTCATGGATTGCTGTGTCTCTTATCATGAATTGGAGAAACATGATCTGCATCCACACACAGAGTATCAAAAATAGTAATGAGCTTAATGTATGTGTACTAGTAAAGAAAAACTCTATTACTTTCACTAGTAATCCTCCCTATTTCCATTTCCTTGTGCAGCGACACCCTTTCAGATGACATCTAACCTAAACTGCAGGTTCTTCAGGATAAGCTCCTTTGACAGGATCTGTCCATTTAACTGAGAATAATGAACTAGTCATAAAACCAAAGGTCGAGCATCCTGTGACAAAGTTTCACACAGCTCAGCACTGAGTGGGAGTAGAATTTGGCAGGCCAACGCGAAAAACAGGCTGGTTTGTCTTCGCCCTGCATTGTGACAAATCTTCCAGCCATGTAAAAGTGCCATCTCAAGAAACAGGACCTCAAGATTGTTCTGCAGATGTGAATATTAGGTGAAAGGTGATTGTACAGCTCAAATCACTGGGAGCTGAGTCAACAACACAAATGGTTTTGTAATACTGAAGTGTGAATACTTCATTATCTAATACTGACTAAGAAGAACCTGATCTGCTTCTAAGCACATTTTGAAACAAGGCTCACTGCCCTATTAAATGTATGTGCCCAGCACAGCATAATCTGCCCTGGTTTGTACTGGTATCTCCTATCTAACATAACAAAATTCAGTCACAGTAAGCATGTTCATCTTAGGGAAAATAAAATACAAGTTGCTTAATTAAGGTAAGAATGTACAAAACACAATGAAATATAATCTGAAAATCAGTGAATGGAGTAACTGATGTACTTTTAAAGGTAATTGTTTCTCTTTGACTTCTATGATTTTAATACCTCTAGCATTAGCCCCAGTCTACCCACAGAAAATTACTGTCATACCGAGGAACATCTTTGCTGGTTTCATTTTTCTCAGCAGAATCAAAGACTGTCTCTCTGTTCCCTGGCCAAAAGTTTATTTTTTTGCCTGTAAAGAAATTTTAGTTAAGAATTAAAACAACTAACAAGGGCATCTAAATACTGTATAAGTTAATATATAAAGCCTGTTTAGAAAAGTTAACTTATATAAATAAATATTAAGGAGTGTAGTTGTTTTGGAGAGTGTCTAAAACTTGGGGGCAACATAGCTGCACAAATGTCAAGTAACCCTAGACCTCTGAACTGCTTCTTGCTTCGCACTGCTTGCCAAGAAATATCTAAAGGGGATTTCTTTGTTGCCTTTACTTTGAGATTGCTGCTTTTAGGAAAATGCTGAACATCCCGAAAGACATTTTGCATTATACATGTTTCAAGGGTGCAGCAATCCACCCTAAAAGTATGGAAAAGGCCTGTTGGCTGCCCTTAATGCCTGCCTTCTTACAGAACAAGCCTTAATGAAATAAGTGATCAAGACTTAGTGCTTGAAGTAAAAGTGAAGTAGTTGATTACTATAAAGCAAATGAAGTTTAGCCAAAAATAAAATACAGGTTTTTAAACTCTGCTTGAAACTGTGGCATTGTCCATTAATTTCGGTCAACAGCATATACTAATAAGGAAAGATCCTTGGCTGGGTCTGATGTTAATGAATAACCAATGATGCTTCTCAGATTTCACAGATGAGGGTCTTATTCCTAAGAAGAACACCACAGTCTCCAGAGACTGCATTACAAAACAGGACATGTCATGGCCTGCAGCTTACTGGACACAGACTGTAGTCTTAAGTTTTCTTTTCAATGGAAATATCAAAGACCTTTCTTCTTTAATTCAAATTAGATAAACTCTAATAATAAATTCTAGGGAATGTGGACATACAAGAAACCTCTCTACATAGTATTTTATCTTGCTTATCTATGTAATTTACAAAAACACAAATTAAGTATTGTTTGTTTTGCTCCTTTGTACAGAAATCTGTTGTTTATGCTTTTGCTATTCAAGAGTTCTCTCCAATAGTAATACTTTGGTCCTGTCATGTGGCTCAGCAGATGGTAAAGAGAGCTGACTGGGCTGAAACTTCAGCGGGACTTTTTAGGCCACAAAACACACATAATGAAAACCTTCCCTTCATTTTCCGAAGTCATATAGAGTCTACAAGCAATGCCATCTTGGTTACGTGGTGATCCTGACAATCTCAAAACTTCCAACAGATCCTGTGGGTGAGACACCAAGAGCATGGCATGATGTATCAACATTGCAGAAGACGAACATGGCAAAGAGTCTTGTAAGTATGCACCTGCCCTTCCTGCAGTAGTGATGGATCATGTGATTATGCTGTGGAGGTGCAATGTAACCTGTGTTATGCAAAGCACTTCTGGCGTGACTGTACATCATACATCATAAATGAACTGTAAGAAGCTTTCTCATTCAAATAACTTAGTAATTTTATAATTTACTGTGAAGCATTGTAAGGAAACTAACCATGACATGTGAAAATGGTTAACTGTCTCTCATGCTGTGAGGGTCCAGCCTTGGTAGCTTTCTCCTCTCAAGACTTCTTCCTTTATAGGCTTGGCTCTTTGGGCTTTCTTGGGAAAAAGCAGTGGTGGTAGTCTGAGCTGTTGTGAATAACCAGGCTCAGGACAGGAGTTACTAGCATTAGAGGGAGTTAGAGATGGGGTGTGCTAGCTGAAGCTTCTGTCTCCTGCTGACTTTCTGTCAACTGTCTTTTACATCACTACTCAACTGACAGTAGAGGGATCTCAACATGTGTAGATGAAATGGGCTGATCACGCTATCCATACAGATCCATGTAAGGGAAACAAGAGGACATCTTGAGGACACTTGAAACACAACAACTGTGTGAATTTATTCTCAGATTGATGGCACTGACAGCACAAAAGAAAGCTAGGATAACACATGCAGCAGGGACTGCATCATGTTTCCAGAATATCACTGTGAAGCAGAAGCAAATGCTGCTTGTCCCTGCAGGCTCAAGCCAGTGGTGCTGGGATCACCTTACAAACTGCACAATGTTATCCTGTCTGTGAGTAGTAGTATGACAGGAATATTGCCATTTCACCGCAAAAGAATATCCTGCTGACCCTCAAACACAGCTGCTGGCATATAAGCTCTTTGCTACTGCTATGGCTTTCAAAGCTTCCACCTTTTCCATGTGCCACATGGCCAGAGAATAGGTGGATTTCAGCCTGTTGGGACAGAGTCTGTGTATATGCTGTTCCAACTATATTGACAACTCTATGAATTTGCACCAGCTACCTTTTCCCTTTCCCATGCCTTCAGTAATTAAAATTAAGTGTAATGTTCCAGCAGGAAACCAGGCAGCATCACTTTCATTAACTTCCATGGTATAAAAAAGAGAGTTGCAGCACAGTACAGTAAATATCCTTGAAAACTCTTGGAAAACCAAATAATTTGCTCCAATACAGTCACACCAGCCTAATAATGTTTTGCAACAATTGCAACACTTTTGATCCGTGATCCCAAAAGTACTTAAGTGATGAAATTATTTACTCAAGATCAGGCTTTGAGCCAGTAATAAGAATTGGCATCAGAAGTAGCAAGACAGCACTTAGCAGATAAAATAAAGTACTGTATAGTTTATATAGTAAAATAAAGTGGGTTTTGTTTATCAGAATCACAGAATCATGTTGGAAAAGACCCCGGCATCATCAAGCCCAACCATTTACCCCACCTTACAAGTTCATCCCTAAACCATACTCCTCAACAATCCAAACAAACTTTAAACACATCGAGGGATAGCAACTCAACCACCTCTACAGGAAGCCCACTCCAGTGCTTGACCACCCTTTCTGTGAAAAAATTCTTCCTAATATCTAGTTTAAACCTACCCTGTTGTAACTTTAATCAATTCCCTCTTGTTCTATCACTAATTGCTTGTGAGAAGAGACCAAACTCTCTACAACATCCTTTCAGATAGTTGTAGAAACTGATGAGGTCTCCTCTCACCCTCAAAACTGCCAGTCACACAGAGTACACCTGTATTATTGAAAGCTCATGGTTACCAACAGTAAAATACACATCAGAAGAACTGGACTCTTATCTCAAATCAGTCTATCATTCCTGTGAAGTACCTATGGAATCTATTTTCTGTATGTTCTTTTTCCTTTTAAAAAAACAAATGCTTTCCATTAGATTTTGCAGGCCAATATCAACATGAGTCACAGCTGTTTACAAAGATTTGCTAAAGATTACCATTTTAAAAATCCTTTACTCAATGACATTTACAGTTTCAGTGATACTAAACTTCAGTAAACAATGGAGGGAAGTTTTCAGTAGCCAGTCTTTTATGGGACTTCAATGTCAGACCAAACAAAGCTCCTTGATGGAGCAGGATGTTCCAAACCTGCTTCATCAGGTGTGGAACATGAAACCAAACAGATGACTAATTATAGTCTGAAGAAAGTTAAGAGTAAAAAAACTTGGAGACTTGGAGTTGTCATGGAAGATTAGATGTAGCTTCCTAAGTTAAAACACTATTATATCAATCTCATGCCTCATGCAGTAGATACCAATATTTTGTGCTTCCATGGAATACATTGATACTAGCTAGTTGACGTAGAAACACCTAATGAAAGGTGAAAGGCAAAGGAAAGAGGAATAGTTTTTCATTATTGGTGTATGCAAGACCACAACACTGCCTTTCACCACAACCATCTGTGGGAGGGTTAGTCATCAAAGTGTAGCAGAAACAGCAACAGCACAGTCCTAAGGCAGACTATCTCCTGAGATAAGGTAAGATCTGGTCCTGATCATTATGTTAATGCTTCTCTCTCACAAAAGCTGAGCTCTCCTCAGGGCCACCAAAGCCTTGAAAATTTAATTGCAGAAGTCTACTAACTACAGCTCCATAAAAACCACATCTTACAGGGCCTATTCTTTAAGGACCCTTCCCTACACCAGATATAACAGTTCCAGAGTGCACTCCAAAAAGCCATTAAAGTGCTATCTGATGTACTCAGTCATGGCCGTGCAAAAAGCTGCAGTTGTTTTGGATTACAGTGTCCAAGAAGCTGTCAGCTGAAAAGCCTAAATAAACTACACAAAAAAAAGCATCAAGATAGGTCTTAAACATCTCCAAAGAAGTGGACAGTCTCCCCGTGCAACCCATTCCAATATTTAATAAACCTTACTGCAAATAAGTTTTTCCTCATACTGAGGTGAAACTTCTGTATTCTAGCTTGCATCCATTACCCCTTGTATAACGCAATTGAAAAGAGCATTCCTTTCTCCTTGACACCCAGCCCACATAATTAAATCTCCTTGTAGCCTTTTTTTGTCCAAACCAGAAAGTCCCAATTTTCTCAATCTCTCTTCACAAGGCAGTTGTTCCAGAACCCAAATCATCCTCATAGCTCTGCATCGAACTCTCTCAATTAATTCTCTATCCCTCTTGAACTGGGGAGACCGAAGCTGGACACAGGATTCCACATGTGGCCTCACTAAAGCAGAATAAAGGGGTAAAGATCTAGCTGATCTGCTAGACACAACTCCTGTTGATCCATACCAACACCCTACTGGCCTTCTTGACCACAAGAACACATTGCTGGTCCATTTTTACTTTGTCATCCACAAAAACTCCAACATTCCTTTCCAAGATCCTCTTCCAGACAAGCAAATAGAAAAGTATCCAGGGTTTCATCCTTTTTTTTATTGAGCCATACAGCTACGACAGAAAAAACAGTCTTTTCTTCTCATGAGAATGATAGTCTCTTAGTCATTACACTACTGCTTCCAGTGAATGTCTTCTCAAATAATATGTACTGAAGCAAGAGGCAGTAGAAAGCAGCAACAGTGATTACATTATTTTATTAAGCCGCTGAAAACATGCTGTTGATTTGATTTGCTTCAGACACTAAAGGCACCATAGTTAAGATGATCTTGTATAGTTCTAGAAGTCTGTGACAAACGAACAAAGCAATGTGAATGCAAAGAACTGCAGCTGTAATTGATATCCTAGCAATGAATACTTCAGCCTGGCTGTGACTCTGACTGAAAACTTGTTTTCTAGGAGACCTTCAAACTGAACAAAAGGAACAGATCAGCAAAAAAGATCTGCTGTCACAGCATCTCCTAACACAAGCAGTTTGGGACAACAGCAAGCAATTCTAAAGCAATTTTCACAGCCATTGATACTGGCTGGGGTATGACTGCAAGATGTTCAGATTTTAAAATTAAATTTGTACATTTAAAAAGAAAACACTGTTGGACTGAGTCCAAATAAACTGCTAGGTTTAACTTATTCTCCATTTTCCATAGTTTTGAACAGGATTATTAGAAGAGGAATTACATGGTAAAAATCCTCTCTCAAACATGAAAGCTAAGAATTCATGCAAAGTTTTAACAAACAGCATGGCCCATGGGCCATCATGAGGAAACAGCAAAATAATCACAATTTTCACACCAATGGATTTATGGTAACAACATACACTTTAGGACTGCCCTTCAGTTCACAGAATCACAGAACGTTAGGGATTGGACGGACCTTGAAAGATCATCTAATTCCCCTGCCACAGCAGGATCACACAGGAACATATCCAGGTGGGTTTTAAACATCTCCAGAAAAGGAGACTCCACAACCCCGTGGGCAGCCCATTCCAGTGCTTTGTCACCCTCACTGAGGTGAAGAAGTTCCTTCTCATATTGATGTGCAACCTCCTAAGTTCCAGCTTACACCCATTGCCCTTCATTGTATCATTAGATGACACTGAGAAGAGTCTGGCTCCATCCTCATATCTCTTCTGTTAATTCTGTGAAATTATGAAGCATGAAAATGTTTCCATCCCTTTGTATTTAAAAACCAGTAGAAACTCTGGTTGCACTGGAGTCACTTAAAGTAGAGCTGAGACAGCAACTTTAATGTCATAATCATACATTAGAACTATTAGTTACTTTGCACCAAGACAGTCCTGTGACAAACTCAAGACTTCTTTACACATTGGCAGGCAGCATTTTCTCCCTTAAGTCTGGTAATGGAGTCACACCCAGATCTTAATCTGGGTATTCATGACTTTACTTCCACTAAGTTTTTCACAGTCAGAAGGCAGTGAGAGTACACACAGGGCCTGCTCACGCTATCAGAGATCAGTTAGTACAACCCTCTTATTCACCCTACTTACAAGAATGATCACATTCCACTGATTTCAATGAGGTTTGCAACACGAGTAAGAGAACCAGCAGGACATAAAGGAGAATTTGCTAGGAATACTTTTAATTCTGAAATCCATGCTTACCTGTGATTCTTGCCACTTCCAAGACACTGTGACACAAACCATTTTGTAATGACTGTAAATAGGAATCTTTATGTACTCCTTCTTTATTCCTCCTCCTGCACAGAATAAGTATATCATCTTGCAATTACTTGAATTACTTCACTGACAAGGAAACAGAGAACTTATTAAGGACTGAGATACATACTTTACAGATCCAGACCTAATTAGGCTATAAAACCACCACAAAGATATTTTAAGAAGCTGCATGTGTTCCTACATATTGGTAATTTCTCTTATTTTTCTGCTGCCTAATGAGCATGTATGTTATGCATAAACAATATTTTTCTCAGCTGCTATTCAACTTCTAAAACTTCCACAGTTAATTGTAACTATATCATCACATTTACAAAAGATACAACAGTTCTACCCACCACACTGGTATTACCCAATTCACCACTCAGTCATGTCCCTAAGCGCCACCTCTGTCTTTTAAATAGCTCCAGGGATAGTGGCTTCACCGCCCTGGGCAATGTGTTCCAATGTTTGGCAACCCTTTTGGTGATGACATATTTCCTAATGTTCAATATAAACGTCTTCCACCACAACTTTTCCTCATCCTATCACTCATTACTTGGAAGAAGAGACCAATACCCACCTCACTACAACCTCCCTTCACAGAAACTGCTGATACAAGCCAGGATGCCACTGGCCTTCTTGGCCACCTAGGCAGACTGCTGGCTCGCACTTAGTTGTCTGTTGACCATCACCCTCTGCTGCCCAACAAGCAGCCACTCTGTCCCAATCCCATAGCACTGCATGGCGTTTTTCTGATACAAGTGAAGGAGCCAGTACTTCATATTGTACTTCATGGAATTAGTCTTGGCCCGTTTATTCAGCATGTCTGGATCTCTTTGTAGAGCCTCCTTAACTTCATGCAGATCAACACACCCATCCAACTTTGTGTCATCTGCAAATTTACTTAATCCTGTCAACCAGATCACTGATAAAGATATCAAGAGTACAGGTCCCAATATTGAATCTTGGGGGACACCACTTGATTTAATTCATCACCACTCTTTGGTGGGATATCTAACCAGCAATGTGGGCAGTTGTTTTTTATTTTTTCACCCAGTGAAGAGTTCACTCATACAAGCTGTTAGCAGCCATTTCTCAATAAGAATGTTGTGGGGAAAAAATGTGAACAGCTTTACTGAAGGCCAGGTAGGTAACATCCACAGTCTTTCCCTCATTCATTAAGCAGGTCACTCTGTTACAGGAAATCAGGTTAGTCAAGCAGTACCTGCAGGACCTGCCTTTCATAAACCTGTACTGACTAAGCATGCTCACCTGGCTGTCCTCTCTGTGCTATATTATGGCACTCAAGATGATCTGCTCCATCAGCTCTCCCACACAGAGGTCAGACTGACAGGTCTGTACTTTCCTGGATCCTGCTTCCAGCCTTTATTCTAGATGAGTGTGACATTTGGTAATCTGCCATGAACTGGGGCCTCCCTGTCTTAACCAAGACTGCTGATAAATGATGGAATTCGGCTTGGTGAGCACTTCCCAAGCATCCTCCTTAGAGCTCCCTTGAAGTACCCTTGTGTGGATCCCATCCAGCCTGATAAACTTGTGTGACAGATTGTTAACCATTTCCTCTTTTATTATGTGGGCTGTGTTCTGCTCCCCATCCCTTGCAGCTCAAGGGGCTAAGTACAGAAGGAACAGCTATACCTGCTGCTAAAGACCAAGGCAAAGAAGGGATTCAGTACCTTAGTCTTTTCCTCATGCTTTGGCATGGTTTCCCTCTGCATCCAATAAAGGGTGAAGATTCTCATGACCCCTCTGTGTTATTACTGTATTTATAGAAACATTTTTAATCGTTTTTCACAGCCGTTGTCAGGTTGAGTTCTAGTTGGGCCTTGGACACCAGTAGTGTCCTTCATGGAGGAAGGCTTTTGCTTCAGGTAGTGAGCAGGAAAGGCTCTTCCTATTGCTTATGTTAATTGTAGAAGCGGTCATATGCTTAACATATACCACTTACAAATTTTTAGCAGCCACGCAAGCAGTCTCCAGCCATCTGCTCAAAAATTGTTATGTATACGGTTATATCCAAGGAAAAAGAGTAATGAAGGTTAACTATGAATTGCTGCAAATTTTCTTCTGCAGGATGTGTAATTCATTAACTCTTCCTGCAGATGACTTAAAACTGGGGTTATCATAATCCTCATTTATCCCCTCAACCACCTTATGTGTCTCTGCATCATTTATCAGACGTACCCTGTGTAAGGTTCTTGATCTACTCTAGTGATCATAATTACTTTTATGTCTTCCAGACACTTTAAGTCTAGTGAAGTCTACTTAAAGCTTACTACTTAAAGGCTTTGCCACTGGCTATGAATTTGCTCTTTACTAGTTTCTCTGCTGTAACACTCTGTTCCATTACCCTTAACATACTCTGATTTTGCTTCCTGATTTGTAGAAAAAACATGCATTTATCTATACTTCAACTGGGAGCACACTGCTTCTGTAATACTTCAACCAGTAGTTCCTGTGTTTTGTATATTACACCTACTTGGCCCAAACTCCTCGTAACGAGCTGCTATATAAACACATCTTAAAAACATTAAGATAACAATGAGGTATTGGCAATTGCACGGAAACAGCTGTCTGGGAAAACAGTTGCAATATGGTTGTGCAAGGAAAAACACTAATGCTGGGCTAAACTCATCCTCTCAGTTAAAAAACAGCAACCAAACAAAAAAGGCTCTTTGTACTGGTAAAGACAGCATCTATCCATACACTTTTTACCTAACTTTCTCATCACTGGTAGGTACAAAAGCTAATGGAGCTTTGAAAACGACAGTAAAAACTCAAACCCTTCTTTTACTGCCCAATCTATCCATATCTGGGATTCAATCTGCAACAAGTTCCTCCAGGAATCGTTTTCCAGATGCACAGAACTACTGTAGCACAAGGCTGAAGGCACCTGCTGCTTCTCTGTGGGTATCCACTGAAGGTAAAGGCAGGAGGTTAAGACCATGCAAAACTACTGATTTTTTGGAACAACCACCGCGAGAAGGTGCCATTCCAGAAAGCAGGGCTGCAACTGGAGCGTCGCTGCAACTGGCCAGGAGAAAAGGGAGCTTTCTCGAATCTAGTAGTAAAATTTTTCAGCCCAGAGATTTGTCAGGAGCCACAAAAAGAAAAAACAAAGTAAAGCAAACGCAAAAGACGGGACACCTTTTTCCCAAAGTTGTTAAGTATCCGTAAACGCTGTCACTTCATGCATTTGAATACAAAGTGGAAGCATTTGTCCGTATTAACTTCTGGTCTCATCCTGTTTCTTTTCCCAAGGTAACAGGTCATGGGACGTTTTCAGACACAAACTCTTTAAAAAAGAATCCTTTCTTTTAGCCTTGTCTCCCGTACAAGCTGCACCGCTGGCCAGAAGGTGAAACTTCGCTGCAGTTCCAGCTGTGCTCTGGAGATAACCCTGTGTTTTCCTATCAGATCCTCTCGAGAATTATTCTTTTATACAGCAAGCAGGAGCCAACTGCTTTTGACCCCTCGGCCATACTGCTAATAAACGCTGATAGGAGAACAAGGTGGTTTCGGAGGCCCTGCCGCTGACCCACCCTGCAGCAGCCCCGACTACCAACCCTCACCGCTGAGGCAACATGGCCGCCCCGGGGCGGGCTCGGGACGCGGCGGCAAAGCCGGGGACAGGCGGGGCGGGAGGGGCGGCAGCCAATGAGAGGCGTGAATCTCGCTTCCCGCTGGGCAGACGGCGGGGCGGAGCAGGCGACTGTCGCCGTCAGGTGAGGAAGTCAGGTGAGGAAGTCGGGTGCGGGTCGTGGTGTGACCTGAGTATCGGCCTGGTTCGTGGTTTTACCGCTGCTCATTTAGGTTAAACTCCTGAAGATGCAAAAATTTTGATGCTGACAGACATTTCTTTTCAGCTGGACACGGTGCTAGGAAATCTCCTGTAGGCTTCGTGTTGCACGGGGGTGGTTCAGATCGGCTGTCGGGAAGATCACCTTAACTGAAGGATCATCGAGCACCGGAGCAGGCTACCCCAGGGAAGTACTGGAACCACCACCCCCAGAGGCGTTAAAAAAACTGTAGATGTAGTGCTGAGAGGCGGTAGTTTAGTAGTGACCTGGTAGTGCTGGGTTAGTGATTGGACTCGATGATCTTAAGGGTATCTCACACCCGAAAAGGTTCCTGTGACTGTCGTTTTCCAAAGAAAGGTTGGACTGGGTTATCCTTGAGGTCCCTTCCAACCTGCTACGCTGTCATTTTATGAAACACTAGACATCCACTCTCCTTCCATCAGAAGGTTCCCCCTTACTTTGTTCTCCTTCTGGTCTTACCTGTTATTGCTGCCTTTTGTTTCCCTGAGCCTACCTTTTTTAACTGTCTTGCACTTCCTTTTCTTTACTCACAACCCCTCTCAATACACCAGCCCTTAGTTAGTTTTTCCTCATTGGTCCCAATTCTGTTCTTTGCATACCCAAATTGGTATTTTTAACAGTTACCTAGGCAATTTAACCTAGCATCATATTGATGCCTGCTGGTATGTACACGAAGAGAGCCTTCTGTCAGAAGTTTCGAGTTACATTTCATTTGCATCATACACTTTCTAAACAGAACTATCTTACTTTATCCCTGATTCTCTTACATAATTTTAATTAAGTAGCACGTCTAGCCTGTGCAAGCACTTTCTTATTTATAAAAGTGAAGGAAAGAAAGAAGTCTGATCATAAATACTTGAGACACTGAGAAACTAATAATTTAGATAGGTGAAATGCTGTCGTTAACAACTAAATATAATCCATAAAAATTAACTGAATCTGTTAATTTCTCAAAATTACTGCTTAGGATAGCTTGTACATGCAGTTAGTTGCTTGAAATGGGTCTTATGAAACAACACATGGCCTAGCTATAAAGAACCCAGCAGCCTAGTTCCTTTGGGGAAAAGAGACATCTGTGGTCTGTAGTTAGTTTGTTGCATCCTTCCAAAGAAATAGTACTTCTAGTGGCCAAAGGAATAAAGCTTTGGGTAGCCTTCCTCGAGAGGATATTCAGTCCAAGTTGCACATGGTAGCATAAATTATAAAGTCCGACAATTTTTTCAATACTTAAGTTTTTAATTAATCCATATTCTGTATGTTTTTTAGACAAATGAAGTGTTGAAAACATCACAAACCAAAATGTTTGCAGTCTTAAAGTATCAGGCAACAGACTATTTATATGAGGTACAGTTACATTATTTTTCTTAATATTTTGGAAGAAATGTGGCAATAACTGAAGAAAAGCATAAAAAGAACAGGAGAACTACTTTCTTAGGAACTCTGTTTCAGTGAGGTTTTACTACACTTGCTGGGATAACATAGTGAAAAGATTACAGGTGTTTTTAATAAAATTAATACAATTTTGCCAAAACTCATTAGTATATTTTTTTTTAGTATCTCTTGCACTTGTAATTGTGTTTTATAGCAAATTTCCTGCTTAGCAATTTCTTGGGAGAATGTGCTGTCTTATAATGAATGCAGTGTCTTATAATGAATAAAATGCAGTTAATTACCTTTTTCAAGAACAAATTCCATTTTCTAGCTATTATAATAAGTTCTAGGACAGTGATACACAACATTGTATTCCCTGCTGTTGGTAAGAAAGAGTTTTTAAAGTGTTTTACGTTAAAGTCATGAAGAACAGACACTTTTTCACAGCTACAATGAATACTTTGGTTTTATGAATGTGGATGGGTTAAAGATTAGAAAAACTTATAAGAAGTCTTGGTTTCCTTCCTGTCTACATCCGCGTGATGTTACTAACTACTTATCACTGAAGCACAGTGTCTTTTACTTTTCAAAGAAAACCTATTAGTCAAATAAAAAGCTTATCTGGCAGAGTGGTGCTTGGCCAAGAGCGGACCTTCATAGTATTTGTGCAGAAGAATGAGGAAGTGAGACATGATGCCTTCAAAAGTTCAAGGAGAGCGCATACAGCAGCACTCCTGGCACACAGTGGGAGAAGTGGTCCAGCAATAGTACTTGCAGGAAAACAGATCTGAATTATGATCCAGACCTGTTTTGCCCACATGCCTTTCCTCAGAGTGCAGAATTGTTCCATATAGTACCTGTGTATGTGACCAGTGTTTTCTTAGACCAGAGGACCTAGAACTTCTTTTTTATGTTGTAACTCCCAGCAGTATGCAATCTGTCATACAGGATTTCTGAGAAAACTTCATAGTAGTTCAGCTGTTCATCAGGTTGTTCTTCAGGTGTTTCTGTGTTATCTGTGAATAAAAAAAATAGATGCATTAGCAGACAAGTTGAGGGCTGTTGTACAAAAAGAATCACTACTATTCATGGCTTTTTTTGTCTGAATTTTGAGGAGTAGACCAGTGCTGAGAGCAGAATAAATGGAAAGTCTTAGTAGTGAAGTCACTGAGTAGCTGCTCTGGATCAGAGTGTAAATGTTGCTCTGCAGTAGCACCAGAAGATTTTGAGGTGCTGCAGAGCTGACTGTGCAAGGATATGCACAGTCACAATCCTTACAGCAAGTTTTTAATGAAGAGTTCTCATTAACAGTTATCCATGTTCCTATGATCTCTACCAGGAATTTCACCAGCTGCGCCTTATTTTATAAGTGCAGTTGTTTTACCTTCAATGCAGACTATTTAAAAAAGATCAAGGTCCAGTTGCCTCTAGTTGTTGGTTTCTGACTTCTTTTTTCAGAACTTGTAATGAAGATCACTGAGGAAATGACATACTTTGGCTTAGTCATTAGACCAGTATTGTGTTTATCAACACAGTATTGCGTTTAGAGCTTTCTAAAGAAACGATGGTATGGTGGTGTGAGTTTCTGCCTTTTTTGTTAAAATGTAACTGCCATTTGCAGAATTATATTCACATTGGTTCCCTTGTCTTTTTTTTTTCATTTTTTTTTCTTAATTTACTCTTTTTTCTTCCTTTTTTTTCCCTTTTGTTTTTTGCTCTGCAGAAACATTTGAAACGTGCACCAATAGCATGGTTGTTCTGGTAGCAGTTCAAGTCAGTGAACTGTATTTCATGTTTGTCACATGAAATGCCTAATCTTACAGGCTGTAGCTGTCTTGACGGCTCTTGCTAGAACGGGTAGACATTTCCAGGACCTGAAGCAACAGAGCTGATGTTAGGCAATGGACTTAGAACAAGTGAAGAGTTTCTAGTATCATTCATGGTGTTCTTCAACATGTCTGTAATTACGAGTCTTTTAGACCCCAGAATTATTTAGGTTTTTCTAACCTATAAAGTTTTTAAATCCAAACCCTTGCATATTTTCTCCGAGTTTCCTGAAGTCACTGTTTATTCTATGGGTCTATGCTGTTTATTTAGGACTTCATGTGGGCTTCTTTGACAAAAGAGCTGTTAGTGTACTGAAGGTGTGCTTCAGTGAAGAGTTACTGAAGTTGGCACATTGACAGTGTGTTCTAGATCTGAATTGATTACTGCCATGGTCCCCTATTGTTTTTGTTGTAGATGAGAGGATTTAGAAAAGACTTTTGTTAGCTCATAATGGCACATGAAAGCTGAGGGATTTTAGGATATTAACAGCACTTAAAACAACAACATTAGTAATGATTTGAAATTGTTTCCAATCAACTTATACACCTGTCAGTTGAGAAGCCCGAGTGTGAAGTGCTTTGTAATTGCACACACAAAACCTTAGGTAAGTGCAGCCAACTAAATGTCCAGTTTTGCTATGCAGAACGGTGTGTTAGAAGTTAAATATCAGGTACGTTACTGTCTTATCTTAGCTTGGACAGTGTCAGTTTTAAAAAAAGTAAAATTTAAATATAAGATAACTATATTCTGGAATGAAACTTTTGAAAACAGGGAGACCGAAGAGGTAGTACACAAGGAAAAATAATGGAACTGTCTCATAGTTTCATTACATGTCTTTTTGTGCAGAGCATAACGAGACAGAAATTTTCCATCGGGAGATTATCGCTTTGCCTTCCTCCCTGCTTACAACAAGATGAAAAGTGCCATCTCACTGGACTCTTTGCTGAGGATAAATATAGAAAGCCATGGACTAGAGGCAGGTTATATAGTCCTTAATTTTTAGTTTAGATTTTCTGTGGATTAAAGGAAAAGCTTGTATTTGTGCTTAAGTTTAGTAAAAAAAAAATAATTTCCAGAATTAGCAGTAAGTCAGTTCATGTAGCTCTTGAGGGTAGAACTTGTTCATTGCTTAAGTAGAAATAAATGGGTAATGGATTTTTGTTTGTGTATGGCACTTTAAATTAGGATGATAATTTGGTAAGTTTATATAAATATCTGCAAAACTTTCCTTCTGGGTATGTGGTTATCAAAGAAAAACAATGAAATAAATTAATTACTACTTCTGATTAATTGGGAAAGTCTTTTAAGAAGATGCTGAAGTTCTAAGATGTGGGAAAATTGAGGGTTTCAAAGTGCAGAGGGGTAAACATTTGCATCTTTTTTATGTATTTGCATTTACTTTCTCTAATGGAAATAAAAACATTATTTCTTCGTGATAGCATGTGTAAAATTGGTTTAGTTTCTGCAATTGCTTTATCAATATATTAAAATTTTTTAAAATTTAACATTTTCTCTGTGATTCTTTTTCTCTCCTTTTTGTCTAAGTTACTTCAACACAGACTATGATCACTGTTTCAGTATTGGATCAATGGAAGAAAAGTACAGCTGTGGAGGACTTCCTGGAAAAGTCAGTAATCTTACGTTAAAATCATATGTGATTCCTTTGACGTCATTCAGGTAGTTTGTGAATCATAAGCTAATGATGATAACAAAATATGGAAGTGTTTTCTGCCAGTAGCAAGTGTGCAGTGTGCTGGAGCTGTAGACTGTAGCAGATAGCTCAGAGGTGGCTTTTTCACTGAAAGTAGTGTTGTGTTTCTATGCAGTTGTCTATTTATCTCATTCTCATAATGGTTATGTAATCTATTTATGACATTGGAGAATGTCTCTAAAATCTGTGCCTTAACATGAAATTAATTAAAAACATTAAGATTTTCCTTCCTCCCTCTCTAAGAGAGTTACCTCTTGTAAGAGTAAGGTAAGCTATTCGAAGAAGAATATTTATTAATCTTTGAAAAGCTATGAAGGGCAGCTATAAAAAGTCAAATTTGTGTTATAACAATTGAAGGTAGATGTGTTAATTTTAAAATTACATATACAAAAATATCTATATTATTATTATTATTAAAATGTATCAAATTAATCCTGTAATGTAGTTAATTTTAAAAATGTGTTTGCAACACAGCCATTACAGCTGCCCTAGGACATGAGATAAAATGGCTCTTTAAACCAGTAAATTGTGTGTATTTCTGATCTCAGTCATCAGTGAGGAAGAAGTAGAAAAAATTGTATTTGTGCTTTTACAGGCCAGTCTAAAATCAGTGTTATCTTCAAATCTGCATTAAAAAATTATTGTGAAGAAAACCTGTGGTTGGAGAATTACATAATCATATACAGAAAATGCCAGGACCAGTACCTTGCAGTGACACTCTTCTGTGATGTCACAATGAAGTCATCTTTAATTTTTTGGCATAATCCTCTGCTCATTCGTGGTACAGAAGCAATTGTTCTCGTAGACTGAATTGAGTCAGTGCAGAAGCTAATGTGGTTGCCTGTGAAATTCAGCCTGTGTTGTAGCAATAGAGAAATGCTTTTCCTGTAGTAGTGGTACTGTCACTTCCCATCACTATCTTCCAACTCAAGTGGCTGGGCACCCAGAGAGCTACTAATCCTACTGTTAAAGACTAGGGCAGAGAAGGCATTCAGTACCTCAGCCTTTTTCTCATCCTTCATCACTGTGTCTCCCTGTGCATCCAATAAAGGATAAAGACTCCCTCTAGTCCTTCGCTTGTTAATAGTGAAACATTTTTTATTGTATTTCATAGCAGTTCCTAGGTTGAGTTCCAGTGGGGTTTTGGCCCTTCTAATTTTAACCTTGTATAGCTTCACTAAGTGTTTGTAGTCCTCACAAGCAGCCTGGCCTGTCATCCCTGGGTGCATTACCAGGGAAGGTCATGGAACAGTTCATCTTAGGGGTGATCACACGGCAAGTGCAGGACAACAGGGGTATCAGGCCCAGCCAGCATGGGTTCATGAAGGGCAAGTCCTGTTTAACCAACCTGATCTCCTTCTATGATCAG
>JAOXOE010000232.1:0-10081 GCA_028565055.1 Phoeniculus purpureus
CGGCCGGGGGCCATCGCCAGGAGCCCCCCAGGCCCATGGGCCGGCCGGTCGAGGCTCTGTGGTCCCCGCCAAGGGCCGAAGGGCAGGAGGCCGCAGTGTCTGGCCCGGCAGAAGTGGATGAGGTCGACGGCCATGAGGAGGAGGATGAGGAGCCCGTAGAGCCCCACGAAAGGCAGGGCCAGCGGGTTCCTGGGGAGGGGGCACAGAGTGAGGGAGCGGCCACAGCACCCCCCAGCACCAACTCCTGGGGCCCAGAGCCTCTCCCACCGCCTCATGCTCACCGGAGCAGCCCCGGCGCAGCCCGGCTGGAGAGGTTAACCCCGGTGATGGCCTCCAGGCCCAGCTGGGAGCAGCAGGACTTGAGGCTGCGAGGGCTAGGCCAGCAGCAGTAGCGGTGGCCAGCGGGGTCAGTGAGCCGCGGGCAGTAGAACCCGGGGTGGTAGCGGCCGTCAGGGCCTGTGTAGCCCTCACAGAGGTGCAGGTTCTGCGCTGAGGCTGCAGCGAGGACCAGGTGCCAGGGCTCAGTCCCTGCTGCTAGGTGACCCAAAGCCCCTGGCCAGGCAGCTCGGCCGATGGCAGCCAGCACGGGGCTGGTGGAAGCCCCTGACAGCTCCAGGAGCAGCATCAGCCCCAGCCTGGGCCTGTGGGGTCTTAGTGCCCCTTAGGCACAGGAGCCGCTCGCTGGCTTGGCTCTCAGGGTGGGCTCCAGCCGCTGGGCTGAGTGCAGCCCCGCCTGGCAGTGCCCCAACGTGTGCCCTGGCCGCCAGCACACACCACAGCCCTGGCCGGGGCAAACACAGGTGAGGAGCAGGATGGCAGCAGAGGGGAGGGGAAAGACCCCAGCCAGTGGATCAGCCCCAGCCTCACTGTAATGAACCCCCTTCCCGGTTGCCCCCCAACCCCACAGGGACAGTACTTCTCATCCCCCACACACGCTGTTAGCGGGACCAGCCCTGGCACCACCATGCCTGAGCCACCATCCCCAGTGCGGACCGGTGCCTTCCAGGACAGACGCCCCAGGCTCCATCAGGGAGCAGCCCACGAGGAGTGAAGCGGCAGCAGGCACAGGGAGGGCAGGTTCAGGGAGCAGCAGCGGGGCCATACCTGTCCCGAGGAGGCCAGGGCACAGAGCGGTGGCGACGAGCAGCCGGAGCAGGAGCCCACCCAGCATCTTCCCGGCCGACCCAGGGCAGAGGCAGCTCTGGCTCTGGCTCCGCAGAAACCACAGCCCCTCCTGCTCCCGCCTCCATCGGGCCCATCAAGAGCTGCTCAGAGCCATTAGAGCCTCCTGCACTCTCTGCCCGCTCCGTAGGGACCTGGGGGAGGCGGCACCATAGCTAATGAGCTGCTTGGGGGCCAAGTGTGGGGCAGGAGGTGCCTTTCCCACCCCATGCTGGGTCTGTGGGCTCTGGTTGGGCACCTCAGCCCGTTTGGGGATGGCGGTGGCAAGGGCCGCAGGTCAGGCTGGGGCATGTGGAAAGGGCATGCAGCCTGTGCCAGCCCAGCCCCTGGCCCCTGGCCAGCTGAGCCATTAGCCCGCTGCTGCCTGTGGCACATGGTGCCAGCTGCCCAGCACAGCCCCTCCACATGCTCACACCCCTGGCTGGGCACCAGGGCCAGGTCCTCTGGTGCCGCCCTGCCCCATGCCAGGCTGTCCCCGAGCCTCAGTGCCAGCCACACTGGGTCCACAGGTTCTGCCTGTTCTCCGAGCCAGGGCCATGCCTGCGGTGCATGGGGTGCATCTCGGCCAGCACCACCTCCCTGCCCAGCTCACCCCTGCAGCCTCCTGCATGGGCACCTCTGTTGGGTTATGCACACCTCTTCCCAGTAATTAGTCCCAGAGGGAACAGGGGAGCCTGGCAGCCCCTTTGGTCCCCACAGCAACCAGGAGGATGCTCCTGCCAACGGCTTCCTGCAGTCTCTGGGGCACTGTGCCCTGTGCCCCTTGCTCCTGCTTGTCCCTGTGCCATCAACCTCTCACACACGCCCAGGAGCCCATGGAGGGGAGAACAACCCTGCCCTGGCTGCGCCAACCACACCGGTCCTTGCCACCGGTCCTGCCTTGGGGTGCTGCCCTGACTCCCCCCAGCACTATTCTCTCGTGGCCAGTGTGAGAACCACAAACCAGACACAGAGCCAGGACCTTGGAAACAGCCTCTTGTTTCCTGAAGCTCCAGGCGAGCTCAGTCTCAGTCCGCAGCACCTCCCCTGCTGCCCCAACCAACCCTGCAGGCTCCTGGCAGCCCCTGGGCTACCCCTGCCTGTGCCCTGGCAGCGCCTGCAGCCTGTGCCCAGCCCTGCCGCAGCAGCTCACCTCCGAAATCGATCTGCAAACACTGAACTAATAAATTAAACAGCAGCTCTGCGAGTCCAGCACCTGGTGCCCAGTGCCCGCCTGCCTGCCCCGGGCCGCTGGCCCAGCCCCTCCTGGGCTGTGCTGGTGCTGCTGGGCTTGGCGGCCGCTCCCTCGTGCCCGGCCAATCTGCCCCTCTCTCCCGGAGGCGCTACCCCAGGCGGACGCGGAACGTGGCGATTTCCATGGGCTCCAGGTGGATGTTGGTGCTGTTGGAGGCCGAGCCCAGCGGGTACATCAAAGTCAGTGAGGTGGGCTGCAGGGAGCCCAGCTCCAGCCCCTGGAACAGGCTGCCCAGGGCCAGCTAAGGAGAGAGAGAGCAGAGCGGGTGGTCTGGCTGAGTGGGGCAGCCCCACGCACGCCGTGCCAGCCCAGGCCGACCCAGTCAGGCTCTGCCCCACCCCGCTGGGCCCGTGGAAAGCTCCAGACCCCCTCCTTCATGGGAAGCCAACATCCTTCAGCTTTGCTGAGGCACAGGGCACAGCAGGGCTGCCCCACAGGACTCCTCACCACCAAATGGTTCCAGGAGGTGAGCACTGGGGGGCCTGGGGCCCCTCCAGTCACCAGCCTGGCTCAGCATGAGCACGGTAGGCAAAAAACCTGGTGCTGGACATACTGGGAGTCCCCAGCCCTGCTCCAACCCAGCAGGGAGCGGAGGACGCAGCCTGGTCCTACCTTGCCCTGGCTGGTGGTGCAGTTGAAGCCCAAGTTCTTGGCCTCCAGGCTGCAGTCAAAGCCTTTGCGGTGCAGGATCAGGGCTGCCTCGGCGGAGGGCATCGAGTCACCCTGCTGAGGAGCAGGGGTGAGGCACCATGCTGGGCACAGCGGGTGCAAGGTGCCCCCCAAGGGTCCTGCTGCCCCCGGCCGTGTCCCCCCCTCACCTCTGCCTGCAGCGTCCGCAGGTTCACGACATGGAAGTCGCAGGGGAGAGTGGTGGCGAGAGGCGTGAAGGAGCGCAGGGCCGGCAGGACTGGTTTCTCCTGGGACACTGGCAGGACCAGGGCCTCGGCGTTGAGGTGCATAGAGGTGATGTGGCTCAGCAGGGACGGGAAGCTGATGGGGCGGCCGTCCTGCACCTGCCGCAGAGCACTGGGGTCAGCGCAGGCCGGGGGAGCGGCAGGGCCTGCCAGAGCCTGGACGCAGCCCGCGGCACCTCCCGCTCCCTGTGTCCGGAGCTGCGCCCGCCCAGGCTTCACCCCCTCCCCGGCACCCAAACAGGGAGGGCAGCTGCCAGCCGAGCAGCTGGACAGACCATGGCTAGCAGAGGTCTGACTACGGGGCCGGGCTAGGCTAGTGGCTAGCAGCTAGAGCACCAGACAGGGAGCGACGGCAGGGCCGGGCCAGCCGTTACCTCTGGGCTGCCAGTCCTGGCGCCGGGGAAGCCCAAGGCTTTAAACACGGAGGCCAGTTTGGAAAAGAAGCTGGAGCTCTGAGTGGGTGACATGGCACGTGCCGAGAGCAGCGAGGGGACACGACGAGAACACGGTGAGAACAGGGGCGGCTCCGCAGGGACAGACCCCTGCATGGTCCCACCCGCCACGCCCCGGGCTCCGTGCCCATCCCTGTGCCATGCCCAGCACCAGCGCGACAGCCGGGCGACCACGGGGCAGCAGGGGAGGAGACCCTGCACCCCTACACAGCGGCTTGCTGCAGCCACCTGCACAGCGCCCTGTTCCAGGGCAGGTCTGGGGTCACCCCCCCGGCCCCCGGCCCGTGGCCTCACACCTTGCTGGCCGTGGCACGGCGCTCCAGGAGCAGGCGGAACCGGTTGCAGGTCCGTTTGTTGTCCTTCAGCCCTTGGCCCAGGCCCCGGTTGTCATCCTGCATGAGGCGCCGGTCCAGGATCACCTCCAGCTGGCCTGCGGAGAGCAGGTCCCAGCACCCCAGGCTTCAGCAGGAGCCAGCCGCCCTACACCGAGCAGCTGGGAAACCCCCAGACAGCAGCGCCGGGGCACCCTGTGCCCGCCCTGCAGACCCCCAGGGCACCCCCCGACCCGTCAGCTCACCACTGGCAAGGCTGGAGACCCCCAGGGCCTGGGCCGTGTGCAGCGTCAGGCGGCTCTGCGTGTCCTGGATGTAGGCCATGGCCGGCATGGGGTAGAAGTTGGCCTGCAGCGGCAGCTTCCGCTGGTACCTGCGGGGCTGGATCTGCCGAGGGACAGAGGCCGGGGGTGGGACATGGCTCCTGCAGCGCCCGCTGCCATGCCCTCCCCCGGCTGCTGGGTACCTGGAAACCGTTGAGGTCGGTGAAGAAGGCGGCGTCGCTCTCGATGTCGGTGCTGAAGCGCAGGGCCAGCTCCTTGTTGATGTGGTCTCGGATGTCCACCAGGCAGGACACGTCCAGGGACAGGCCCTCCACCCCTGTGGGTGGGCAGGCAGTGAGGGCACCACGGGCAGCCCCACCCCGCGGGCGCCCCGGCGCAGCCTCACGCCGCCTCACCTGGCACGTTGTAAAGCCGCACCGCGGTCTGCACGTGCTGGTAGTAGCTGGCCACCTCCGAGAAGAGGGGTCCCTCCGTCACCCGCACGATGGGGGGGTCTTTGGGGGTGTAGGGCTGCGGGGGAAGGAGGGCTGTGCTGAGGCTGCTGCCACGGGCAGCGCTGCCAGGCGGCTGGCAGAGGTGGCCCCCTACCTTGGCCTCGCCGTCAGGCAGGAACAGATACGCCCCACTTTTGTCCTTGGAGGTCCTGGTGCCGTAGACGAGGAACTCGCTGCTCACCCTGTGCTCCTGCTCCTCCCCGGCCCGGCGAACGCTCTGCGGGGCGGGCACAGGGCTGAGCACCCTCAGCGTGAGGCAGCGCCCAGCCCTCCCTCGCCCCCGCCGTGTCCCACAGGCCCCGTCGCTCACCTGCAGCAGCCCCGAGCGCCCCGAGAAGCAGACCCGCAGGTGCTGGTTCTCCAGGCAGAAGTCATCGGCAACGGCCGGGAAGACGCGCAGGGCAATGGCCTCCGGCTTGCGCACGGGCACGTCGCGGCCGTGCAGGTAGAGGCGCGTGGAGGACCTGAGCGTGGCCTGGCCCTCGAAGGACTTGTGCAGCTGCAGCACCCGCAGCCCCAGCGCCGGCAGCCGGGCCAGGATGGACACCTGCGGGCAGCACAGGGATGTGGGCCAGCCCTTCGTGGGCACAGCGGGACCCGCTGGCACTTAGCAGGGAAGAGACCCTGGCTGGGTACATCAGGGGCCTGTGCCGAGGGGGACAGGCAGAGGGGTCTGGGGGTCCACGAGGAGCAGGAGCTGCTGCTGTGGCCCCTCAATCCCAGGACACGGAGTGGGTCCAGACAAGGGCGATGGAGCTGGGGAATGGTCTGGAGCACCAGTGCCCTGAGGAGCAGCTGAGGGAACTGAGGAGGCTGAACTGGAGAAAAGGAGGCTCAGGGGAGACCTCCTGGCTCTCTGCAGCTCCTTGAACTTCAAGAGCTTGGAGCCAGGTCTGAGTCAGTCTCTTTTCCCCAGGACGAAAGGAACCTGCCGCAAGATGCCCCAGGGGAGGACCAATTCCCACCCCTCAAGTGTTCCCCAGGCCTGGCTCAGGCTGCCCAGAGCATGGAGGGAGCCCCATCCCTGGAGGGGCTGCAAAGCCCTGGAGCTGTGGGGTGAGGGACAGGGGTCGGCAGGGCCCTGGCAGTGCTGGGGAACAACTCGACGACCTTCACGGTCACTTCCAACTCAAATGACTGTTTCTGCGATCCTGCGCAGGGACACTGTGGCTGCAGAGGAGGGCTCGGGGCGCTCTCCCTCGTGAGGACGGGAGGGTGGCATCTGCGGGCTGCGCACGGGGTGGGCTGTGACACCGGGGCACCACACACCTGGTAGACATCGGGCACCGCGTCTGTGGCAGCACCCCAGTGCGCACCGAGCTGCGACGGCAGGGGCTGCCCCTCCTCGGAGAGCACTCGCACGTGCGGGGAGTCCACCAGCACCGGCACGACGGCCACGCGCTCCTGCTCCAGCGGGTTGAACACCACCAGGAACCTGCCGGTGGGTCACACTGGGATGGCCGCCCCAGCCACCTCACAGCACCCACTGCTTCCCAGAGCCCCAGCTCAGCCCCTCACCACGTGCAGAGCCCCGAGAACGAGGCAGACAGCTCCTACCGGGGTGAGGTGTCCAGTCTGACCACCATCCTCTCCGGCAGGGAGTCCTGGCTGGGGCGTGTGTCGTCCTGGGGAGGGCAGCGGTCAGAGCTGGGGGACACCCGCCACCCCTGCCTGCCCGGCCTTTTCCCCGGGCCCAGTACAGAGGGCCCAGGCAGGGCTGGGCTCCTTGGGGCGTGGAATGGCCACCTCAGCCAGCCCTGGGCACGGGGAGCCGCTCACCGTGGTGAGGAAGGGGGCAGCAGGGTCGTGGCGGTAAGCGTCCTTGTCACCCAGCACCAGGTAGTGCGCAGCGTTGATGATGACTTGCTTGAGGTTGGTGAGGGAGTGCAGCAGCCTGGGGCACAGCAGCCATGTGGGACCATCCCCTGCCCTGTCCCAGCACCTCCCACCTCCCCCCCGGCAGAGGGGCCCCACGGGACCCCCGACACCCCGACCCCCTGCACGCACCGGACTCCGTAGTCGACCGCCACCGCCTCCTTGGCGGTGCCAGTGATGGCATCGTGGTGCTGGAAGAGGCCCAGGTTGCGGCGGGCGTTGCTCAGCAAGGCGTAGTCGGACAGCGGGTACCGGCCGTTGGCACCAGCGCGGTGGGCGTGGGCGAGCGCCAGGCTGTACAGGATCTCTGCCCCACTGTGCAGGGACAGAGTCACCGAGGGGCCCCGCAGCCAAGGACCAGGGGGAGGGAGAGGAGGAGCAGCCAGCCTGGCCCCCCCACTCGCCATGCCCAGGGTTCTGCCCTGTGCCTGGGCAGGGGTTTGGCACCGCCTGGGCACAGAGCAGGAGGATGCCCATGCCCCCAGCACACAAGCCCTGCCCCTCACCGGAGGTGGGCCTCCAGCACCCGGTCCAGGCTCTTGTAGAAGGGCCGCGAGGTGTAGTAGCCCGTCCAGTAGTGATCCTCCCGGTCCGCGTACGCAAAGAAATCCCCGCTCAGCACCGGGAACCCGGGCAGCTTCATCCCTGGCACAATGCCCACCTTCTTGTACAGGGCATCGAAGTAGTCGGAGAGCGTCCCAAACTGTGCCTGAGGGGTGGCACACGCAGCCCTGAGCCCCCAGCGTCCCTCCCAGCACTGCCCATCCTCTGACCGGCTCCCCCAGGCCCGCTCAGTGCCGGCCCCGACCTCCCGCCAGGTACCTGGACGTGGAGGTTGGGATGGGAGTTGAGGAAGTCAAAGATGCGCTGGTAGTTGAGGAACTGGGCATCCCACTCCTGCGGCTTGTCGTAGCGGAAATCGTCGCCCAGGGGCACCAGCAGCACCTTGCTGCGGAACAGCTTCGACTTCTTGCGGTACTGGTCCAGCAGCAGCTGGGCTCTGCCGGGGGAAGCCAGGGTGTGAGGCCGGCTCCCGGGCAGGGGCTCCAAGCCGCCTGCCCCAGCCACACTCACCGCTCGGCCACATTGGCATCAGTGATGGCTCGGGGAGGCACCTTCCAGGGACAGTTGATTCGGCCCCCCGGCAGGCGCTTGAAGTCGAACTGGCAGCAGATCTTGGGGTCCGGCCCGCAGGTATGGGGCACATCGTAGCTGTAGAAGGGCATCATGTGGCAGAAGATGTCAGTGCTGCCATCGGAATCTGTGGGAACAAGGACAGATGAGCCCCAGCAGTGGCTCTCCCTTGCCTGTCCCCTCTGCTCTGGCCCTCTGATCCACTCTGCTGAGACCCCCCTCTGCTGGGCTGGGCCCAGCTCTGGGCTCCTCGGCCCAGCAGGGACAGGAAATGCTGCTCTGAGGGTGGAACCTGCTGCTACGGGACAGGCTGGGAGAGTTGGGGAGTTCAGCTGGAGAAGAGAAGCTCCTGGGGAGAGCTTAGTGCAGCTTAGTGCAGGTTTAAAGGGGTTGGTAAGAAAGATGGGGACAGACTTTTCAGCAGGGGCTGCTGTGACAGGAGAAGGGGTTAAGCTCGAAGAGGAAGGTTCAGACCAGGTACAAGGAAACCATGTTTTACGCCGAGGGTGGTGAGGACCCGGCCCAGGTTTCCCAGACAGGTGGGCAGCGGCCTCTCACCCCAGGTCTGCCTCCACATGAACTCCAGGTTGTGGGTGGCAGCAAAGTGCTTCTTGATGGCGTAGTGCACGCGCTGGATGAGCATGCCCGTCAGGTTGGAGCGCTTCAGCAGGTAGGGCATGGTGGAGCTGTACCCGAAGGGGTCCACAGCCCACCCCGAGCGGGGCGTCACGCCTGGGGACACAAGGAGCCGTCAGCACCCGCCATGAGGAGGCTGCCGCCAGGGGCAGGGGTGCCCAGCCAGCCCCCCATCCCACGCAGCTCTCACCGATGTTCCTCTCCAGCCACTGGTGCCCCTCAATGAGCTGGTCGATCATGGCAAAGTAGTGGGAATTGGCCTCGTCGGGCATCACCCAGCCCCCCGTCACCATCTCCAACTGCCCGTTGCCAACCAGCCTGCGAGTGGGACGCACGAGACGCGATCAGCTCCGGAGGAGCCCACAGCCACTGCAGTGCAGCCCCCACCTCCCCAGTGCCCTCCCCTCACGCCCTGCGCCCACAGCAGCGCCCTGCACAGCATCCTGCTTCGACAGCGGGGCCAGCCCTACCTCCGCACCGCAGCCCGCTTCTGGGGACTGATGTTGTCCCACCACTTGGAGAAGAAGGAGATCTCGGACCAGATGAAGCGCCGGCGCGGGTCCTCCTGCATCTTCAGCACCATGCTGTTGAGGATGTGCTGCGTCTGATCGTAGTAATATTTGTCGAAAGTCTTGATCCAGCCTGCCGGCGCGGAGTGAGGGTCAGCACGCGGAGCCCAGCCCTTCCCCAGCAGCAGCAGAGAGGTGCAGGCCCTCGCCCTCCCCTGCCCGCCTCTGCCAGCTGCTCACCTGGGTCGTTGTGGGAGTGTGGCACCACAAACACCTGCAGGGGCTCGGTGTCCCACTCATTGGGCTCATAGGTGATGTCGAAGCCCTGTTTCCACACGCCGCCATCCTGGTTGTCGAAGGGCAGCAGGGAGTACACAGCCAGCATCTGCCAGGCGGAGACAGAGCTCATGGCAGGCGTGGGACACAGAGACCCCCAGGCAGAGCGGGGCCAGGACTCCACAGATGCCTCCGTGGGGTCGGGGACCTGGACAGCAGGAGCCCCTGGAGCTGGTAGAGATGGGCCTGTGGCTGCCGGGCCGAGGCAGCAGCCTCTCACCTGCAGGTCCGGGCTCTGGCCCTTGCCCCCCAGGGCGAACTGGCAGTCCTGGGGGGACACGGAGAGGAAGCTGGGGCGACTCTCGGGGGGCAGCACCCAGGAGCCGTTGGTCGTGTGGTGGGGCACCGCCGGCTGCCCGTCCGCATGGGCCGTCAGCTCCAGCACCGAGTCCTTGATGTGGCTGATGATGTCGTGGTTCTCCTCCAGCAGCTGCTCCAGCTGCTCGATGCGGTTCTGCAGCACCGAGATCTGGCTCTGGGGACGCGCAGGGGGTCACCTTCGCCGGGCGGGTGGCAGCCCCCTGCCCGCAGCAGCGGGGAACAACGAGCCCGCAGCCGCCTCCCACTCACCCTGGGGAAGTTGCCCCCGCTCTGGGGCCGCGCGGGGTCGTGCTGCACCCGGTCCAGCATCAGGTAGAGCGAGAAGACGGCCACGCAGAAGATGGCAGCCCCGCACACCGTCACCTGCTTCTTCAGCTT
>JAOXOE010000234.1:0-17748 GCA_028565055.1 Phoeniculus purpureus
CCCCCCCCCCCAAGACAGGCGCACGTCTGGGCGCGTTGTACTCTACCTGCTATTAATCATTATCTCGTTGCGTGGGGATCCATTTATATCACTGCAACAGCAGTGCTGAGTGGCTCATAGTCATGGACTGCGCTGCACAGGGAATGTTTGTTTCTGCAGCAGAGCTGTCACCGCACACCCAGCAAAATGAAAATTCAGGGTATCCCCAAGTACAAGTGATTTTAAGGAGGGGTAGGGGTGCATGGACGACCAGTAAAAACACACTGTGGGGCAAAGATAAAGAAAACTCTGGTGCCTTATGGTCTCAGTCCTCATATAAACATGCTAGAGCATAGGTGGTTCCACATAAATGTGAGAAGAAACTTCTTCACAATGAGGTTGACAGAGCAGTGGAACTGGCTGCCCAAGGAGGTTGTGGAATCTACTCTGGAAACATTTAAAACCTCCCTGGACATGTTCCTGTCTGACTTGATCTAGGGGAATCCTGCTGTGGCAGGGGGATTAGACTAGGTGATCTTTTGAGGTCCCTTCCAATCCCTAACGTTCTGTGGTGCTGTGATTTTCTCAGGGCCCCACACAATGCAGACAACCTCCCCCACACCTCAAGTGCTACGATGGTCCCCTTTTTGTACAAAGCTCTGGGAGGCAACAGCAAAGCAATCTTTCCTATTGCATTAAGTGACTGTAGCAGCAGCGTTACAGTTAGCTGGGAGCTCAGAAACACTAGGCACTGCTGCATCAGCCCATCCCACAGTCACTTGGTTTAGCAATCTTTGACTGACACTCTCAGCACTAAAAAACCCAAACCATTCGCAATCAAATGCATAGTTCTGGCTATTAAAGAAGAAACAGTAAGTCCTGAGAGCTTCTTCCATCCTCTTGGACCAGTATCTACTAAAAGAAGATTACCTACCCCCTACTTCTACTCCTTTTAGTCAATCTGCCAGCAGGGACCAGTGCCAATGAGTAACAGGAAGTGCCTTTGAAGGAAATATCCCATAAGGACAGAGTGATGTCCTTGTGACTATCTGAAGAATGACAGCTGTCAAACATGTTACCTTGTTTTACCTCACTTGTTACCAAGCATTCAACAAGACTCCCAACAGAAAGGATGTAGTAATACACACTTTTTAAAATAGTCAACAAATGTTTCTAACAGGAGAACAGTTTCTGAACAGTACTGTCTTTGAGAGGTACTTACGACCCCAAAACATCACTTCTGTGCTGTACCTCAGCACTTCACAGAATCTTTGCTTGGAAGAGACCTTTAAAAGCATCAAGTTCAACTGTTAACTCAGCACTGCCAGGTCACCACTGTATCATCTCCATGTGTTTTGAATATACCCAGGGATGAGGACTCTACCACTACCCTGGACAGCCTGTTCCAGTGATTAACAACCCCTTCAGGAAAGAAATTTTTCCTAATGTCAGACTACAACGTTCCCTGTTGCAATTCCTGTCACTTGCTCCTTGGAAGAAGAGACCAACACCCACTTCCCTCCAGCCTCTTTTCAGGCAGTTGCAGAGGGTGACAAGGTCTTCCCTTGGTCTCCTTCCCGTTGGGATACAGGACTTTCCTCCTGGACTGGGATTAATTTATTTACCACTATGCTAATTTCATTTGCCTATTGCTATTAGCAAATAACCTGAAGCCTGAATTTGGTGTGGTTGCTAGGAGTGCTCACAGTGATAAACAACCGAGTGGGTCTATCTACACAGATTCTTTTTCTCCTGTATTTTAATTCATTAACCAAATGAGTTCCTAAAACCATTTCCCCATTTCCTAGCCTTCTGATAGATTGGCTTGACTTTCATAGCCATCCATCTGATCAAGGCCAAAATAAAACGCAAGATTGTCTTCCATGCTGTTGCAGGCAGAATTCTCTCCATCCTTTGCATTACTCAGCTAAACCCAGTTGTGTCCCTTTCATTATTTTCTGTTTGTACAGTCATTTGCACGTGAATAACTTCACTCTCTGAAAAGGCTGGATTAAATGTGGAATAACTGTGCCAGGCTAGAGCAATCAGAGCTGCACATCTTCTCCTTGCTACCAGCCCAGGGAGCTTGGCAGACAGGGTGTTTTCTCATCACTCATTTGGAGCTGAACTAATCTGCTCACCCCAAGCCATGGGTCTATGAACACTGTCCATCAGCATCTGGCCTCTTTTGAAGAGACATCCTTCCCACTCCGGGCCCAGGTCTCCATTTCACCCCCATGGGCATCAGCACTGGACAGCTGCAGAATGAGCAATGGCAGAGCAGGAACTGAGCTGCAGGCTAATCTTTTACAATTACTGCTGGGCTACCCAGATCAATGACTGCTCCTGCTGGCCTGGAGAGCTGATAGGAGCATGCAGGCAGCCACCTCAAGATGAGCAGCAGGAAAGCACCACCCTCCTCCATAATGGAGCAGCAGTCAGTTGGGCAAAGAACAGCTTGGCTACAGGTCCTTTGTGAGGAGAGTAAAGCTCAGCTGGTCTTGGTTTATTTATAACAACCTCTAAGACACAGTAGTCTTCCCTCTCCTGCCATTTGACTTGGGGGCTTGGTTTTTTGTTTAGTTCTGAATTTTCTTTGCAGGCACTTTGTTTGGTCTAGTGAGTGCTTTACCTAGACGGTACCTTAAAGGGAAGAGAACAGGGAAAGTAACTAAGTGTGGAAGCCCGTAAGGAAAGGGCCATCCTTATTTGGCTAAGTTTGGAACACAAGTCCCAAATTCCTTGCCTCCTCTACTTTCAGCTCCAACAGCTCTTCAGTCCAACAGAGTTCATTGTATTCATTACTTTATCTGTGCCTGTCCTTTGGAAATCTAGTACCTTCACAGAATCACAGACATTAGGGATTGGAAGGGACCTCAAAAGATCATCTAGTCCAATCCCCCCACCACGGCAGGATCACCTAGATCCAGTCACACAGAAACATGGCCAGGAGGGTTTGAAACCTCTCCAGAGAAGGAGATTCCACCACCTCCCTGGGCAGCCCGTTCCAGTGCTCTGCCACCCTCACTGCAAAGAAGTTCCTTCTCATATCCATGTGGAACCTCTTGTGTTCCAGCTGACACTCACTGCCCCTTGTCCTTTTATTAGGCCCTCAAGAGACTTCCCTTAGATATCTTTCTGCTTACATTCAAAGAAAATACCTTTCTGACCATTCAGACATTTTCATGCTCAAGTTGGTGACTGTCTAAGCTCTTCTGGTCCTTGCTTGAACTCCTTGATTTTACCTATAGCTCTGGACTTCACCTGGCTTTTAAGGATCTCATGTTTGAAAAGGTGAATTTAAAACCCGTTCAAGTGCTTTCCTGCTGGAGGGTAGCGATGGCGACTGTGCCACACCAGCTGGTCCCAGCTGATTTGATGCTATTAAAAAGGAGACCGCTTTTTTTAACTCAGTAATTCTTTTCAGTTTGCATTCGCTGCTATTCTACAGCTGGGATCACAGTGTTTTGAAGTAAATCAGATGAGAATTATGCTGTGCAGAAAGCAGCAGCAGATATTCACTGCACCTATATTAGGTTAATGTATTCTTTTTATGGATTTATTTTTCTGAGTTCAAGACATGCAGAGAAGAATAGGGAAAAACAATAAAATCCTTCAAACAAGCGATTTACTCTCTATCAGGGATGTGTTTACCTGCCCTACTTAGATGGGGGAAAAAACAAGTGAGTCAAATGTTCCTAGATATGAATATTTTCATCCTTTATTTCCATAAAGATTAGCAGCATGTGGCCCCTTGAGTAAACAATGTGCACTGGCTCATAAGCTCTAATGGGAGAGAAGGAGCATTAAAGATGGATCTCTGCTCTCAGCTTTGCTGCAATCACACTACAACCAAGAAACTACAAGAAACAAAAATGTTTATTGATCACTTTCCCCCATAACTTTGTACAAAGAACACTGAAGACCAACAGAGTGTACTAATGACTTAACGTCTTTCACTTAGTTGTGAGAATAGAGGCAAAACACAACAGGGAAGCTATTTCTTGAAAGAGAATTTGGATTAGGAAGGACAACAGAGCCTTCATTTCTTTCCAATTAGGAAGACTTTCAAGCAGAATCATTGGGAAAACAAGAGTGATGCACTGAGAATACACCTGTAACCTTCAAAACAAAGACTGAAATACAATTCTGTTGACTCTCTGCAGGGTAATAACAAAGAAACAGTATCTCTGTGTACCCAGCACTCTATAAGAGAGCTGCCAATGGAGATGCCTCCAAAGCACCCACCTTTCCAGCACAAGGATCTACTTTCCATCACCTCAAGTAACACTTTAAGTCACTTCTTGATTTCTCAAGCAGCCAGTGGACACAAAACAGCTTAAGCCTTGTTTATATTTGGAGTCTGTCAGCACTGTTCATACAAGGCTGCTCCTGGCCCTAAAATCCATTGTAAACCAGTGTATTAGTGAACTAAGAGCACAGTGCAAATCCAGTTATCTGAGCACCAGCCTGCTTTGGTGGAAACTGAAGGTTCACAGAACATGAGGGATTGGAAGTGACCTCAAAAGATCTAGTGTAATCCTCCTGCCACAGCAGGAAAAGTTTCCTGCATCTGCCACACTTGCTCCTTAGCTGCAGCTCCTCAACAGAATCACTAAGAAGCTCCTTTCATAAATGGTTTGGCCTGTAATGAGGCCCTCTTTAACAAATCCAGACCCCAACAATAGCATATCTCTGGCATCTTGGGCTTAGGTTAGAGAAGTAACACACACGTCTCACAACTGCTTTCCATCCACGTTCACAGGACTTGACCACTTAACAGCTACTCCAATGCTGAGGGCATTATTCATGTCAAGAGAACTTGGTTTGCTTTTGCATCCTTTCCATAGAGGAACAGTAAAATACATTTATCCTAACTTTCCTATCTTTTTTCTCCATTGCTATTTCATACAGAAGAGCTTCTGCTTTGCTTCCCCTACTTCCAGACAGGGTGGTTTGGTTTTTAATTCCATGAAATCCAGCTTTCCCGGGTGCTGCTTTGTCTTCTGTTCACCCTCACTTGGGTCTTAGCTTTACTAAATCGGCTTTTCCATCACCCACCTTGTTGTGGTTTGTTTAAAAAGTGTCTCCACGTGTTTAAACTTGAAGTCAGCCTTCAGCAAGAGAACAACTCATGGGTATGGTGATCTCGGAACACCACCATAGGCCTATGAAAGGCTAATTTCAGGCATGCTTGACCACCAGTGGCTTTCCTAATGATGGTTCTCTGTTCACTTGGTTCTGTCCTTCTCACCCTCAATGCCATGATTAGATAGGACTACAGACACAGCTGCCTCGGGGCATTTAGACAGTCTAGGAAGCATAAAGAACATGTTTGGTCAGCTAGAGACTACACAGAGAAAAAACTGAGGGGAGAAAAGATTGGAGACACCTCAGTTATGGCTAATTCCATCTTCAAGAAACATGTTTAATCAAGCTTCCCTAATAGCTGTTACAACATTTAGATATCTATGTCCTGCCTATCGCCACATAGGTTCATCCTCTATGTCCTACAAAAGCAGAGTCTGCATAACGTCATTGTAGACTAGAGCTATGTTACTCCCCTTACCCTATCAGAAAGCAAGTAGAATCTTTTGGTAGAATCACAGAACATTAGGGATTGGAAGGGATCTTGAAAGATCATCCAGTCCAATCCCCTTGCCACAGCAGGATCACCTAGATCAAGTCGCACAAGAACACATCCAGGTGAGTTTTAAACATCTCCAGAGAAGGATACTCCACAACCCCCCTGGGCAGGCTCTTCCAGGGCTCTGTCAACTTCACTGGGAAGAAGTTCCTTCTGATATTTATATGGAACCTCCTCTGTTCCAGATCACACCCATTGCCCCTTGTCCTATCATTAGATGTTACTGAGCAGAGCCTGGCTCCATCGTCCTGACACCCACCCTTTCCATATTTATCAACATTAATGGGGTCCCCCCTCTGTCTCCTTTTTTCCAAGCTCAAGAGACCCAGCTCTCTCAGCCTTTCCTCATCAGGGAGATGCTCCACTCCCTTCATCATCTCTGTGGCTCTGTGCTGGACTCTCTCCAGCAGCTCTGTGTCCTTCTGGAACTGAGGGCCCCAGGACTGGACACTATTCCAGATATGGTCTCAGCAGGGCAGAGTAGAGGGGGAGGAGATCCTGTCTCGATCTGCTAACCACCCCCATTCTGATCCATCCCAGGATGCTATTGGTAATGATTTTTTAGCTTAGATTGAAGACGCTAACTCTGGCCCAGCAAGAACCAGCTTGACCTGGACATTAAGAGATTAGGAAAAACCTCAGAGTAGTGATGGTAACAGCAATAATCATCTGTTATTTGAAGAGATGCTGAAATCTGTGGAAATTTTTGAATATTATTCTTAGAAATCTTTCTCCTAAAAGCTTTGTCTTTTCTGAAAATGACAGATAACACTGCAAACAAACAACTTGTTTTCATTTCATGCTTAACTACAGACTTAGGTTCTCAGCTTACAGAAGGAGCCTTCAAAGGCCATCAGGTCCAACCCTCCTGCTCAAGCAGGATACAAATTGCTGAAAAACAGAACCGCCTGAAAAGCCTCAATCAGCTCCACAAAACCCCATCCAGCCGGGGCTGAAACACCTCCAGAGAAGGAGACTGACAGCCTCCCTGGGCAACCCCTTCCAATTTTTCAAAACCCTGACTGGAAAGGAGTTTTGCCTCAGATTGAGGTGAAACTTCCTGCATTCAAGCTGGTAGCCGTCACCTCTTGTCCTGTCTGACACCATTGAACAGAGAGGGTTCCTTCTTCTGGCCACCCAGCCCTCATGGATTTATAGATAGCGATTAAATCACCTCAGAGCCTTCTTTTGTCCAAACTAAAAGGTCCAAATGTTCTCAATCTCTCTTCGTAAGTCAGTTGTTCCAGACTCTCAGTCATCCCTTCACAGTGAGGGTGACAGAGCACTGGAACAGGCTGCCCAGGGGGGTTGTGGAGTCTCCTTCTCTGGAGACATTTAAAACCTGTCTGGATATGTTCCTGTGCCAACTTGGTCTAGGTGATCCTGCTGTGGCAGGGGGATCGGGCTAGGTGATCTTTTGAGGTCCCTTCTAATCCCTTATGATTCTATGATCCTTGGAGGTCTGTGTTCAACTCTCTCAATTAATTCTCTATCCCTCTGGAATTAGAGAGAGCAGAACTGGACACAGGATTCCAGGTGCAGCCTTACTAAAACAGAATGAAGTGGTGGAATGATTTCCCATGATCTGCTAAATGCACTCCTCTAGATCCATCCCTTCAAGAACTTGAGTTTGAAAACACAGTCCTAATTTGACCTGATTTAACCCTCACCCTAATCTGACCTCAAAACAATTTCAACTCCCACCTATCCCTTAGGATGGATGGGGTGAAGAATTATACCTGAGGTTACTCAAGTGCTCCTTGCAATCAACGAATACAGTCACAGCTAAAGGAGGGGAAAGTTTTCCAACTGGAAAGTGTGACTGAACACACAGATTATTTATTGCAAGATAAGCCCTAGTGAAAATTTCATGGCCAAACAATATTTTGGATAAGAATTTACAGAATCCAGACAACAAAAAGCAGACAAAAATCTCCACCGTTGTCCCTAACAGCACCTGGCCGCACAGGATGCAGGGATGGGATTAGTGATTTATCTGAAAGTGTAGAATGTAATTCCCAGCTGGTGGGAATTGCTGAAGCCCAGCGGAGGTTCTAGACTGGAATGTTATTTGTGTTTTCCAGAAAGCGGAAGAGCTCCGCATATCCATACTTGTACCTCGATGGTTTTACATCTGTTCTTGACTGTCCCTCACTTCTGGATGCAACTGGATCTTCAGCATCTGAAGAGATGGAGAAATGAATTGCATCCCGCTCAGGGCAAGCCTGATCAAGCTTGGGAGGGTGAGGTAAGTCTGCTTCCTGTTGCTGATGTCCTTTCTCCTGTTCCCTAATCCTCTATCAGGTTCCATCAGCGTCTCTCTCTCCATCCCATATCCCCCTCATTGAGGCTATCCTGTCCCATTGGGGCTGTAGCCCCATTGCCACCGCACATTTCTCCACGGCAGCGGGGCTTGGGGCTGTGCCTGAGCAGTTATACTGATGCAGAGTGAGGCCAGGAGTGTGTGGGGTGGCTCCCAACATGAAACCCCCCTGCGTATGCTCCTGTGCAACTTGGTCTAGGTGATCCTGCTCTGGCGGGGGGATTGGACTGGATGATCTTTTGAGGTCCCTTCCAATCCCTAATGTTCTGTGATACCTCGTGATCGCATCCACGGGTCAGGATGATCCCTGCTGCTGGGTTGCCCAGAGTATACTTGAGCTGAGGCTGTTTGCTCTCCTACAAATAGTAGACGAAAAATCATCTGACAAAAACAATGGGCCAGATTATCTCAGTGAGCTGAAACTTTTGAGGAGAAGGTGGCGCTTTGGGAAGTCACAGGTGCTGTGTGAGGTTCCTAGTACCCACTGGCTCTTGTGCCTGATTGACTGCAAGTTCATTCCTCAGGCAGGGCTAAGGACAAGCTGTGATTTGTCTTGCCCGTTGGCTCAGCTGGAAATTACTGCTCAAACCAGTAATCACTGATTTTTACTGGACAAAAACATAAGCAGAGACTTTGCTGGTGCTTTTTGGGTTGCATCAAAAGAAGTGTGGCTAGCAGATTGGAGTATTGCATTCAGTTCTGGAGCCCCCACTGCAAGATGTATGTATGTGGACCTGTTGGAGCTTGTTCACAGGAGGGCTGGAGCACCTCTCTGACAGGGACAAGCTGAGAGAGTTGGGGTTGTTGACCCTGAAGAGGAGAAGACCCTGGGGGACAATATAACGACTTTCCAAGTCATGAAAGGGGCCTGTCAGAAGGTTGGGGAAGACTGTTCACGAGGGCAGGGAACAACAGGACAAGGAGGAATGGTTTTGAGCTAGAAAAGGGTAGATTTAGTTAGATTAATCTGAGGGTGACTGATCACTGGAACAGGTTGCTGAGAGAGGTATTGGAGTCCCCATCCCTGGAGACATTCAAGGTCAGGCTTGATGGGGCTTTGAGTAATCTGTTCTAGTTAAAGATCACAGAATCACAGAACATTAGGGATTGGAAGGGACCTCGAAAGATCATCCAGTCCAATCCCCCTGACACAGCAGGATCACCTAGACCAAGTCGCACAGGAACATGTCCAGGCAGGTTTTAACCGTCTCCAGAGAAGGAGGAGGCGTTGCTGCTTGTTGTAGGGGGCTTGGACCAGATGACCTTTAGAGGTCTCTTCCAACCCACCACATTCTATGATTCTGTGATTTTTCTATCACGGCAGCTCTGAGCAGATTCAGATTCTTTGCGTGACTAACTTTGTGTGATGCCGAGTGGTTGGAGCCACAGAGGCCATAGATGGTTATTGTCTGTCTAATTGCAAGGCTCATGTTTGGTTTGTTTGCTGTGTGAGCCCAAGTGGAAGCTGTGGGGGGTCTCTGTGCAGACACAGTTATCTGAAGTTGTCAGCATCTGTGCTTGTAGGTCTGGCTTGGTATTATTTAGAGCTTCTGCTTGTTGGTTTAGGTTTAATGTGCTTGCTCTTTTGATGGCTCCGTCAATATACATTCTGCGCTGAAAAACTTAAGGGTCAATACATTAAAAAAATAAAACATAGGGCAAAAAATACCCACCCAGGGTTTAGGGATGGATAGCAAATTGCAGGTCGGTCGATAGTGTGTTTGGGAGCATTTTAACTAGTGAATCATTTGGTGGTGGCTGTTGTAAATATTGGTTTACAGGTACTATAAAATTGATGGTGCACAGTTAAACCTTCCTCCAAATCCTGATCTATTTATGCTGCCTCACTTAGCGTCAGATCCAAAGACCACTGAAGGTAATAGAAGTCTTTACCAAGTCATTAACAAGCTCAGTGTAGTTTCAGCAGATGCTCATTGTCTTGTGGTAGGAGCACGGGAGGTTTTTGCAAGGTTTTTATCAGGTTAGGTGGACTGCACTCCACAACAGAAATGGCACGGAGTGACATTTAAAGAAGACTATCGCTCTCTACCTTGTCCGCACAGCTTTTTGTGAGGCAAGGTTAGACACGCAAAACAGCGTTCAACTCCTACCACAAATCCTAGCGTGAGACGTGGCGACTGAGGTCTGAACCTGGAGCCAACGTGGATCAAATATTATTTTCAGTAGCAGCTAGGGGAGATTTGCTGTTCCTGCAGAGCCCAGGTGTTCAAGGCCAGGTTGGATGGGGCTCTGGGCATCCTGGTCTGGTGAGAGGTGTCCCTGCCCATGGCAGGGGGTTGGAACTAGATGATCTCTGGGGTCCCTTCCAACCCAAACCAGTCTGTGATTGGTTCTGTGATTCTGTGAATGCTGGATCTGATCAGAGTAGAACATCTGAGCAGTGATGCCAGAACAGTGAACTTAGAGAATTACAGATGTAACTTCTACGCAGTCCAGCTTCCACCCTGTGAAACTGGAATTCTTTATTACATTGAATCATAGAATCATTTGGGGTAGAAAACCCAGTCTCTACAAACTCTTGTTCCATCTTCACAAAGGCATTTAACCATCAGCACATTGGATTAAATCATAATTTATAGGGAATAAATTATTATTGAGTACTAGATTTCACAAAACATCAGCAGCACAGCCTTATTATCAAGGATTTAGTGTATTAAATGTATATGAAAGGGTCTGGCCAGCACTTTCCTAACACTTGTTTAATTTTGTCTTCAGGTAGATGCCTGAAATAAAGTTTTTGTGTCTGGTGAGCACCTTAGAATGTGGTTGAAAACCCTCTGGAGAAGAAGTGAGGATTCAGACTCCGCAAAGGTAAATCAAAGTTTTGCTGTTGTTGACCTTGTAAGTTTGGAGAGCTTGAAATGAAAATACATTTCTCAATCTTACAAAGACAGGTACTTCATCCAGCCCAGGCCTTGTGACACCATGATCCTTGCCTGGAGTATTGGCATGCCTGAACTCCACGTGGAGGAAGGAATTAGTGGGGAAGAAGGTCCATCAGGATAGTTACACATGCTCATTTGCTTTTTGTGTAGCTGGCTGTTGCAGCACATCTGCATTCCTGCCCTTGTCCCCTCACTTTTCTTCCAGCCTTTTCCCAGGGAATAAAGTGGAAACAATTCTGCTGTGGGCAAGTCTGGAACCTGTTTGGTTCTTCACCTATGGCTTCCGTCGCAAAGAAAACTGTGATTAAGGGTGACAGGACCCTTAGGAGGCTGGAAGGTGAGATGGCAGCTGGAGAAGGAAGTGACAGGCCTCTAGAATTATCTGTTCCCATAGAACAGGTGTCAGCAGTTGCTGATCCAGCAATGCCTGGAAGTTTCAGTGCTCCAGGCAGCACTGAGAGGGGGAAGATGTGTCTGCAAAAGGGCATGTTCACTGGGTTATCAAGTGCATGTGTTGTGCTAAATGTCCTTATATCCCTCTGGTAATGCAGCCGTCTGTAACAATAAATAGCAAATAACTGTTGTCTCCTTCGGGACGGCAGCTATCGTGCTTCCAAATAGGAGTCATCCTGCTCTGTGGTGAGGTGCAAGAGACCATACATTCACTACGATTCCTGGGCAAAACCACTGAAACACGCATAATTGGACCTGAAATATTAAATTGCTTCTGTTTGCACAGTTTTGCATAAAAGCAATAATAACACCTTAGAAATCCCAAGCAGCTCACTCCTCCCAGTTATCCTCGGTTTAAAAACACCCGAGAAATAAGAATGGTTTCTGTGTTAGCACTGAAAAATGTTACTGCGTTTCTGTCTTTACAATCCACTTCTTGCCCCTTTGTCTCCAGGGACATTCTCATTTAAAATTCCCCCACCCCGAGAAAAGAGATGATTGAAAAATCCCTCCTTCCTCAATTTTTGTTATTAGTAGGAGAATAGGAAAGTAGGTGATGAGCTGGGAAGTGATGAATTGAGCAGACTTTGTGCATGCAGAACCAATTAAAAGTGAGCAGCAGCTCACCGTCTTTGTTTTAAAATGTCCATGGATATTTCTGGAAGAAAGGATAACAGAACATCTAATAATAGCAAAGAGTTTTAAAAGTCAAGCCAAGACATTCGATGTCTTGAAGGTATTTTACAAGCATGAGCATAACTGTACTTCCTGACTCATCTGTGAGGCAGCCATCGTTAGTTCTCTGGTTCCGATGGGGAAATGGCAGCTGGAGAGCCCAGGAAACTCAAGGCAGTCATACACATGAAAAGGTTGGCTCTGATTAAAACAAAAATGAAATTAAAGAAACAAAATTAAATTCTATTGTTACTTCAGCTCGCTGCCAGAAGTTACTGGAAAAAAACACCCATTTAAAAAAATCCAGGGCCATGTTTCACACCAAAATAAACAGAACCAGAACAACCCAAAGAAAGAACCTCAGAACACTGAGGTTTGCTGAGCTGATCACAAGTCTCAGACCTGGCTCAGTCATCATAAAACAATTAGAAGCCCTCCAAAGCAAAAGCTCTTCCCAGCTGCAATAACCAGGCACAGTTCTGAGTTTCTTTCACATGTAAGCAGGTATTTCTCTCCTAGATCGGTGAACACAAATCAGTAATGCAGAGACGTGCTACCTGCTTTAGTGGTGAGTTTGGAGAAGGGCAAACCTGTATTTTCTAAAAGCTGATAAAACCTTGAATTACAGTAGTTGTTTGCATCCTTCTTCTCAACAAAAAGGTTTTGCTTTTAAAGTCTTAAGCTCTGGAATCACAGCCCAGATACCAGTCCTAGAGAACAGCCACAGACTGTGGCTGGGACTGGGACTTAGAGCTCCTGTGCAGTGCTAATACAGGCAACACTTACAAAACTCAAATCAGGATTTAGCAGCTATTCAGTAGAAGGATCGAAGCCTACACAGGGACTTTTCCTTTGTTCTGCACCAGTCAAAAATGGTTTCTTCTGGCTAGAAGTCTGTCCTGTCCACTGTCATGTTTGTCTCTGACAGCCACATAGCCAGTAACTTCTCCCTCTCCTTAGAATCCTAAAATGGTTCCTTCCCCACTGACTACCTCCAGGAGTGGATGTTCCATATGTGCCTTCAGCTTTTAAGAAAGTGCTTTTGTCTGTAGCTGTGTGGAAGCATCGAGCATTTGTTCCTTTATCATACCTTCTAATAGCTTGCGCTCAGCCAGCACAGCCACCTCGTGCCAAAAGGCAGTCACAGAGCTGCTCCATTCCTGAGAGTGCTGCCAAGAGCTCCTTTTCTATCTGTCCCCTTTCTGTACTTGTCAAGGCATTTGGAGCCAGTGCTTTTGGCTCCTGCTCTGCACCACTGTGACTCCTATCACTGCATCTCTAACTGCTCTGTGCTTGTGAGCTGCAGCATTGCCTCTTCAATGCACTCAGTCCTCCATAACATGATGAGAACAACCTCCTGCATTCTCATGGTTCCATATGCGGTCTGTTTCTAATTTCAGCTTGGCCTTTAGTCTGTCATACACCTGGTCCATACAGTGCTTAGCGCTCAACTTGACTTTCTCCCTCACCCTGAAGAAACGTAGGTGCTGTACTACTGTCAGGCAAGCTCTCAGTCCTTCCTGTTAGTCTTCAGGTAAGTTCCAACCATAGCTTCTCATCCTCTTCATAGCTGCTGACCAGTAGCCTCTGTTTATTCACTGGGATCAGCCGTTTTCCACCATCTAGTTGTCTTTCTTCACCTCAACGCTGCTCAACACTACACCCAGAGACTTTTTTTCTAACCACATAGGCTGTCAACTGTCTGGTTCTTCTCAGGTTTCTGAAAACATCTCATGTACAAGGGGTGTGCTGTGAGGCCTTGAGGGGTATTACCACAGAATGTGACATCTGCCTTTCCTCCCCATGTCCTCCTCTCTTTCTGCTGAGCACCCAAACTCTGCAGAATCACTTTCTATTTCCAGCTTCTTCCATTATTTTTTCACATTCCTTTCCCCTCCCATCCTGTTCGCATCCCAGTTGCTTTCTTTCACACGTTCTGTGGCATTGTCCTCTACTCCCTTTCCTTGTTACATCGCAGTGTTTTCGGATTGTTCTTATTTTATCTATATAAAATTTTAATCCTCTCTGTGCTTTGCATTTGCTCTTCTCCACTTCTGCTATAAGTCATCAGGTTTTGAACTACACAGGTCTTAAAAATCTTACAAAAGGGATTAAATCGTGTCCGAATTATTATTAAACTCAGATGAAAGTGGAATATTTTAATGTTTGAATGTCAATGGCTTGACAATGGTATTAAAGCCATCACTTACGTCTCAAAGTGCTTTAATCAGTGTTACAGTATGGAAGGAGAGTGATCACACAGAACGAGTCAAACACACTCAGAAATCACACACGTGCAGGAGACACGTGGACCTGGTGCTGAGGGACAAGGCTTAGTGGTGACCAGGCAGTACTGAGTCAATGGTTGGACTTGATGATCTTAAAGGTCTCTTCAACCAAAGACATTCTGGGATCTGTCACATAACTGAGTCACCTGTTAAACTGATGAGTGTAAGATGCTTCTCCAAAGGTTTACAGTGCATCGAGGCGTTGACACAGACGACTGTTCACATCTGTGTACTGGCTGCAACCTGCCCCTCTGCTGTGTGGGGTGTCTTGAGTTCTGTTGCGTGCAAAGAGGAGACAAAGCCTTGGTGAATTGTTTTCTAGTTCTGCTTTGCTTTCCAGAGCTATTTCTCGAAAAACTAGACCAATTTAGAATGTTTCAAAATGCCACAGCCCATCGTAGAGTCAAAACAGTCTTGTTTCCCCAGGTAGCTGCAATCACTGGTAAGGACAAGGCAGGTTGCCTCTGAAAATGACCCTCCATCAGGGGTATGGAATTCGTCACAGGTACCAAAACAAGAGCTTGAGTGACATGAACACAAACATGAGGGTTATTTACCATCGTATCTTAATGAGCAAGAACTGTTTCTGTTGTTTAAAATCAGGGACAACCACTCATTTTCCTTTCAGTGTTCGCTGAGCAGTTGGTTTGTTATGGTCTGCAGGGAGGAAATGGTAGTGCAGCCTCCGTTCTAGTTTTGTAAGGCTTCCAAAACGTGGAGATCAACCACAGAGGGCTGAAGTGTGGCCAGAAGGGATTTCATTAGTGAGGTATGACTTGGTCTAGGTGATCCTGCTGTGTTAGGGGGATTTGACTAGATGATCTTTCGAGGTCCCTTCCAATCCCTAATGATTCTATGGTTCTAGGTACATAAGGAAAAGCACCACCACCACCACCCCCCCCGACCTCTTGTTTCTTTGGCCTGATTTGGGTTCCCAGAATCAGTGGCAAGGACATAATAGGTTGAGATCCTCCCATATTTATCCTCAAAGAGCTTTTCGAAATATATCCTGTAGATTTCCCCTTACGCATAAGCAGTTGCACAGTTGAGTTGCCTAATGTCTCTATTAATTTGGGTACATTTTTAATTAGCAGATAGCTAATTAACATAGTATAAGGTTATCTTGTTAAATGTTAATTGGATATGTAAACATTCTTTACAAGTTAATATTCAGAGGAAAAAAATATGTAACAGCGTTTGTTGCCTGTGTCATTCCGCATTAATTGCGCGACAGCCAGATTTATCCCTCCCCAACTTGAGACCCCTCAGTCAGAACTCTTTTTAAGAATCAATTGATACTTAATTAATATGTACTGGCTGTCTTATTTAATTTAAATGAGTTCTTTCAGCATGTTACAGTGATGCTGTGAGATGCAGCATTCTCCCCTGTGCCATGGAGCGTTTTCTGCCGAGGGCACACGAGGGTGCTGTGAGAAAAGGCTTGATGCTCCTCACCCAGACTTCACACAGCCTCCTCCTTTCTTCTTGCCGAAAACAAAAACTACCCACACGGAAATCTTTATGAAAGTTGCATGTACTGTGCAGGATCTCATTCCATGGGGCTTCATATTGCTCAGGGCTCTGCGATAGCTCCTACCTGGCTGGTGTTTATTACATTAGATGATGAGGTCAGTAACCTTCTCCCTCGATCAGGTAGGGAGTGAGGGGCACATTCCTCTACTCGCTGTTTATGTATCTCCATAACATGCGCTGATGAGAGACGCGTAGATGTAGCTCACTGTTTTGGTGCACTGATATTCCTGGCTACGGGAGAAGCAGCATGATTGAGTCCCCCAGGGGCTGAAGCCTACGATGGATTCATGGCAACAGTGTTCATGTAAAATTTATTATGGGTATGAAATCCTGAGCATCATCAAAGTTGTGGCAGAGTTTGCCTTTCCTTTCATCACACAATGAGGCTGTTAATGAATAAGAAACATCTCTGCATGTTGCAGTTTAACACTTTCTGCACCCAAGCAACAGCGACAAGGATTCAAGGGGCTCTTCTTTCTGCCCAGACACAGATTTCCCCTTCTGTACCTGTGCTGCAAATGACAGTAGTTTTCATTTTTGGATTATTACATGTGCAGTGTTCCCCAAGCACATAACAATTAGGGATCACTGTGCTCAGGTGACAGAACAGGTCATTTAACTGAAAGACAGAGATGAAGCCTCTTGCCCAAAGCCGCAATGTGATGTAACAGCAGCTCCCGCAAGTTCTGTCTCTCAGTTTCTCCCTCTAAACACAAGATCCCTCTTCCTTTCTCAGGCAACTCCAATAACAGACCCCTTTGTGGGCAGGTGACCTGTCATCACACCTCTGAACTCAGCCTGGACCATGTAAGTGAGGGCCTGGTCAGTACAAGACACTCCTTTTACCCTTGGATAGTATCAAAGTGACCATTGGAGAAGATCAGAGTTCCATGGGTGCTCAGACCCTGGGCCTTCTGGTAACCTGAGCAGGAGTTTTTGGTGTTTAGCCTTTCCAGAAGCACATCTGAAGGCCCAGGGTCACAAAGGCAGCCTTTTGCAGTGCTGTGGCAGCAGTAAATTTGTCCAATTGTCTTGTCTCTGAGCTTGCTAGTGTTACTAAATTTCCCTCCAAGGAGATTCCCCCCGTTTGTCACAGCTGAAAAAGCTCAGAGCAGCTGAAGGAATCCGAATGTGTTGTAGCATAATCATTAAATACCAGTTTTCTAGCTGGATGTGAGCAGAACACCTATTTTTAGTTAGAAAGAGCTGCTGTTAGGTTACACAACATCTTTTACAGCTGAAGTAATGCAGCAAGCTGGCACAAACCAAATGGTACTTGACTGTTTGCAAATTGAGCGTCAACACAAACAGCAGGTGGTCACTCAGCTCCAGACTTTCATGCCGGTTGTTATAATAATGGCAATAGTAATAACACTAAATAAATAACATTCAGCAGTCTCTGTGGGTTCTTTTCACGGTGGGTTTGAACACCGGCGATTCACTTCTGCAATTCATGCTCAGACAATTATTACCTGCAGCTTGATTTTTTTTTATCACCACATTCTCCATTTTCCTATTGTTGAAAGTTAGGATTCGTAGCCCCATATCTCCTTACGGAGACCTTCAGAGCAGGTAGAAACTCTCCTGGAGCTCCAGGGTGCCTTTTTATTGTACGTGACTGCTGCACCGAATTTTTTAGTCTTGTAAACCCTGAAAGTAGGAACATATGACCCACTTTAAAACATCTAGGAATCATAATTCAGAGTGTCTGAGACCGGCAGGTATGACAGCAATGGCCTTACTGCATTTCTTTTAGCTTCACAAAGCATTACCTGAGCTGGGGAGCTTCCTTGTGTTCATCTCTCTGGTCAGGAGGAAGAACTGAACAGTCACTCATTTGGGAGCGTTTTGTGATGCTGTGTCTGTTATAGAATCATATAATCATTAGGGATTGGAAGGGACCTTGAAAGATCATCTAGTCCAATCCCCCTGCCACAGCAGGAT